>JAQRGC011866019.1:0-13166 GCA_028659135.1 Plantago lanceolata
CTTGGAGGATCTCTTATGTTCATGGAGTCAAACATTAGATAATAACAGACAAACAGATTATATAAATAATGAATACGAAGCCTTAAATAAATATTGTATTATTGATGAATAAATAATACCCGCGGAATGTGATCTCAAGCATATATTGTCCCTATCTAAGATTGTCTTTTGGACACATATATCTTTCAATCTCCCACTTGTCATACCTTATTGATAAAGATTGACTAAATCTTGAAAATCTTCACCATCTTTAGGACTTTACTAACCTAATGGACTCTAACTAGATGGGCTTGGGCTAACGGACCGTGCTAGAGCGTGCAAGGTCTCATCAGATCAGATTTCTATCACAGACAAGCCACAAAATCTCAAGGAAGTTTGGAATCTCACCATTGTTTCAGGCTTTCAGCATCCAATCTTCCAAACGTTCAAACAATTCTTCAAGAACCCAATCCAGGCCACATTTACAATCGCATGTGATGAAAAGATGAAGAAGACATCATCTCCTGCGATAAGAAAAACATGTTAAACCCTGCTTGGAAGTACAGGGTTAAGTACATGTTTAGCGAATCGACTATATTACATGACAATCAGCCAGTAGTCCAGTACCCAGTAGTGATCAGCTCTACAGTCTACACGATCCTCACTTGAGCTGATTTATATGTTGGTGAGGTTCATACTTCACTAGCTCTTTGATTGGGCTAAAGGTGGGAGTGCCAATGTTGATTTTCCGAGCAAGAAGGGCGCTGCAAAACCAATGTGGTGTTGCATATATCTTACAGCTAGCTTTGGTGAAAGATTTGAGAAATCTGCTATGTGGAAGAAAGTTTTCGTTGGTGAAGCATGTTCTTTTCTACGGCTGACTTGCATCTATGCTACTGGATGTCCAAGTTAGTTTTCTGTTCCAGTTCTAGCTTGTGCATGTGAACCAGAACAATCTGGTTCGTTTCGACTGATCAGATCGACCATATCATCAGAGGAAGTAAAATTCTGCTCCTGGAACTGGCCTTATATGTTTTACGCTGAACTGGCTTTCTCTTTTTCGTTTTATAGACTCTGATTTTTTTTTAAAAAATGGATGGAGTGATTACATTTCTACCTACCGTGTTAAAAAATGTTCATGTCATTATTATCGAGTCAAGTACGCTACATATAGTATTTCCATTTCTCTTGGTTAACTACTAAGAATGAATCTTTTAATACTTCTACGTGCTTTCACCTGAGTACAAAATTAATATTTTGATCCAATCGATTTCGTTTAGTTAATTTAGTTTGACATTTGAGGTGAGTGATTTTGGATTATGTAAAGTATCAGAACTTTCCTGGAAATGATCAGACAAGCAGACACAATATTTTTCTACTATATAGGACTGGAAATTTGTTCAAGTCAGGAGCAACTTTTCTACTCCCCAGATCATCAAAATGACTCAGAATGATGATCAAGCAACCTACAATTTCTACAGGAAGTTGAACATCACAATTATTTCAGCTTCCAACCTTCCAAACGTTAGAACGTTCTTCAAGAATCGAATCCAGGCCACGATCACTGTCAGAAGTGATAAGAAGATCAAGAAGAAGTCATCTCCTGTCGACAAGCAAAACGGGTTAAACCCTGCTTGGAACTACCGGGTCAAGTACACGTTTGAGGAATCGACTATAGTTCACGACAATCTCCCATTAGTGATCAAGCTCTACTCAAAGCGTACTCTTGGTGATCTATACGTTGGAGAGGTTCATACGTCACTCAAAGAACTCTTCGATTGGGCTAAAGGTGGAAGTGCAAATTTTGCTTTTCCGGTCAAGAAGGGCGCTGCGAAAACTAGTGGGGTGTTGAATGTTTCCTACAGTTTTGGAGAAAAGTTTAAGAAATCTGTTAGTTGGAAGAAGGTTTTCAAGGGTGGAGCATGTTGTTTGCTACGGTTGACTCTCTTGTGTACTGCTGGATATTCAAACTAGTTTTGAATTTTGAGTTTTTGGAACCGGTAAAGCGATGATCAATACATTAATCTTCGAGGTGACTCGATAGGTGCGCGTGCGCTTCGTTATCTAGTTTTGACCTTTGAGTTTCAAATTCTTGTTGAAGATGATAAATGTTGGATAATGGATATGGTTTTGTCCAATTCCCTCTGTATTAGCAGTTTAGCACCTCTGTATCACCTAAAAATCAGATTGAACTGAATTGTAAATATCTAAATTGAAAAGGTTCGAAATTTTATGTTAGTTCATATTAAATTTATTTTTGTAATAATCCCTAGGAGTTCAAATACACAAATTCTAATTATAAATAGAAAAATTCGATCTCAAGACTCATAATAAACCCATAAACCCGCCGCGTACGTCTCTTTCACAATTTCACGTCATCATATATGTGAGTCGAGTCTTATCAAGTATTCGGCTCGACTCGTTAAGGTTTTGAGTCGAGTTCGAGCATAAAATTTATACTCGTTTCACTAACGAGCCAAATTCGACTCGATAAATACTTGGCTCAGCTTGTTAGGCTCGATAATAGTATATTATTATTTATTTTTTATCTTTACTTTGACTCGATATTGATTCGCTAGTTAGGCTCGAGTTCAGAATTCATTAGACTCGATAATATTAGTTTATTATTTATTTTATATTTAACTTTTAGTGTATCATTTTTTATGCTCAAGCTCGTCAAACTTCGCTCGAAATCATTCGAGCCAAACGAGTCGAATTCGAGTAAAAAAAATGGCTCAAGATCGAGCACAAACCTTATTTTTTACTCGCTTCCTTAATGAGCTTAGCCTAAACTCAGCTCAAATATTAAATGAGTCAAGTCGAGCTCGACAAGACTCAACTCGAAAAACATCAATAATCTCTTGAATTATCATGTTTGGTACATTTTTTTTATTTATAATTTAATGCTCAAAATTTTCAAAGTCATATGAAATGAAAAGCTGAAAAAAATAATATGCTATGTTGATACTTGATAGGGAGTCATAAGGTGCTCTTGGTAAGGGTGTTGAAGTAGCACATGGAGATTGGGGGTTCAAATCTGATGGAGGCATAAGATTGGTATAGGTAGATTAGATTGGCCGATTAAAAAAAAGCTATGTTGATATTTTTTTTTAGATTATGGACATCTGCAAATTTAACCGATTGTCAAATTAAATCGAATGCGATCCGGAAACTTAGAAATGGATTATAGATTTATAGTAATTTTCATCCGATCCGAAAAATCGGGAATATAGGCTGTCCCCAATCCGATTACAATTCGTACGTTTAGGAACGTCAACAATTATGCTTACGCTTTAAGGGGAAAAGCAAACCCTAGTTCAATTAGTTTAGGGCAACAATCCTATTTCGGAAACCAAATCCTCGTTAATTCGTTATGCTTAACGTCGGCCAAACTCATCCTATATATATTCATCATGTTTCTTTTACAAGTCCATACTTTACTTCCAAAACCTACAAGTTCTTTCATCATCAACCTCCTTGATCAGCAGATTTCCCATACACTTTCTTTCTTTTTCGTACCCGAAAATCGAGTTCTTGATTTTTAAGCTCTTCTTTCGACATAATGAGCAAACGTCCTTCCAAGGTGATTCTCTTTGGGTCTTTCACGGAGGACGAGTGCCTTCCATGGCAGAACAAGACACGTCCTGCTGTTCACGGGAAAACCCTAAAAAAGAAAGCGTCACGGAACAAATCCCCGGAGCCTGTCCCCGGTTTGACGTTTGGCAGTTTCGGTAGCCTGCCAATCCAGAAGGATGATGACTCTGTGCAGCCGCCTGCTACGGATTTATTAACCTTTGGCAGTTTCGGTAGCTTAGAGAGCGTGTTGCTGCTGCTGGCTGGTCCTACAAAGGAACCAGTGTGTTCGGATTCATCTCGCATCCAGAAGGACACTAAAGAGGCCAGTGTGAACAAGGACGTCGACCCTGTTATAGCAGAACGGAGTTTCTTACCTCGAGGCTTGGTCAATACAGGGAACTTGTGTTTCCTGAATGCAACTCTGCAGGCTCTCATGGCATGTAGTCCGTTCGTTCAGCTTCTGCGAGGGTTAAGAAGCCGTAACCTTTCAAAGACTGGTTATCCGACATTAGCTTCGTTTGCTGAGTTTGTTGGCGAGTTTGATGTACCAGAAGGAGCTAACATCAGCAAGAGACTTGAAAGTGGAAGGCCATTTAGTCCTGTCATGTTTGAAGCTGTGTTGGAAAAATTCACTCCGGATGTACCAAGTAGCCTTTCACGACGCAGGTCTATACAGGAGGATGCACAAGAATTTTTGGGTTTTGTTATGGATCAAATGCATAATGAATTGCTGAAGCTTCGAGGCGAATCTGACTCGGCTGGGGAGAATCCATCTGTGGTTTCTATGCATGAAGATGATGGTGAGTGGGAGACGGTTGGCCCGAAAAACAAGTCTGCTGTGACAAGAACACTGGATGTTGTTCCATCAGAACTGAGTTCGATCTTCGGTGGGAACTTACGGAGTGTTGTAAAGTCAAGTGGAAACAAGGCATCTGCCACAGTCGAGCCGTTTCTTTTGCTCCATCTAGATGTTTCTCATGAAGATATTCGAACAGTTGCAGATGCTCTGCATTATTTCTCTGCACCGGAGACACTTGATGAGTACCGAGCATCAACAAGTCAAAAAACTGGAGTTGTGGCCGCAACAAAATCTATCAACATTCAGTCACTTCCTAAGATCATGATCCTGCACCTGATGCGATTCGGCTATGACAGCCAGGGAAGCACCAAAGTGCACAAGCCTGTGCACTTTCCTCTTGACATGACATTGAACCGTGACCTGCTTGTTTCCTCTACTGCAGAGGGCCGGAAGTATCAGCTTGTCTCAACAGTTACACATCATGGTAGGGATGCATCGAAGGGGCATTATACAGCTGATGTTCGTCATGAGAATGGTCAGTGGTTGCGGTTTGACGATGCATCTGTAAATGCCATAAGCACGAATAGGGTGTTGCATGAACAGGCTTACATTCTCTTCTACAAACAGTTATAGAGGCAAAAGAAACTCAGAGCCTTACACTTGACCCGGCGTTCTTACTTGTTTGAAGAAACAATTGATCTTAGTGTTGCCGTTTCTAGACGTCTGGTGACTGTTGAATCTTCTATTGCAGCGAATGTTCGATTATATCCATAGAGTTCTGTATTTCTTTTTTAGTTCGATTCTGCAAATCCATAGAGTTCTGTATTTCATTTTTAACTTTATTTTCTTTCTCTAGATTCACATCGTATTTACAACAAATTGTAGTAAATACTACTACTTCACTTACTAGAACATGAAACGAGTTTTATTGAAACCGAAATCCAGCAGCTAACACACATCGAAGACTCCTAAGAAGTGTAACTTTCCAGACAAAGTCACACACTACACACAGATATGATCTGAAGTTCAGAACCATGAACGGTCGTCTAGCTATAACAATGGAATTATCAACTGCGTAAAATGTCATGACTAATCCTTAAACGGGGCGAAATTCAATGCCTTCAACAATGAGTCCAGACTTCCAACACATGTCTGTTATCTCAAGCAGTCGCGCCTCCACCGGACCTTTACCATCATTGGTAAACTCCCCCAGTTTTATCTCCATCCATCCATCAGTCCTAGGGCGTGCAACTTGGCCAGATGTCTTAACTGGATACGGTTTCAGGTGCAGTAGGCTAGATCTTTTTTCAGCTTGAGGACGAGTTTCACGGTTTACAAACCTAACATACCCACGAACCGATTGAAGACCCTTGCTGAAATCAGTTAGCTTGAATACCAGATAGGCTCCATAACTCGTGTTTCCTGAGAGCTTTTTCGCCTCAACCTCGCAGCTAATGTCAAGCCAGCAAACATCTTTTAGCTTAGCCACCTCTGAGAATCTGAAAGTAACATAACATTAGCTAGTATGACTTATTTCTTGAATTCAATTTCGAATCGAAATAAGAGACGAAAACATGCATGCAAAGAGACCTTGATGCAGGATCAGAAATGAAACTCCAGTACTGTGGACTTCCTCCCCATACAATATTAATCTCCTTGGCTCCTAGCATAACAGCACCTTCCTTTTCGTCAAACGAAAAAATAATGTTACACGGTCAGACACGTACTGAATTTAATAAATCTGAACTTAACTGATGAATTTATTTTTCCATACGAATTAAGGAAACGTGTCTTCTTACTTGTAAATCATGATAGTCGTCGTCATCAATCAAAGAAACAGAACGACGGTTGAAGCTGGAGTTCACGGAGCTAGGGGCGCTGGAGGAGGCGATTGATGATGGGCAATAGGCAAGGTAGATGTCCTCTTCCCTTCGCTGCACGAATTTTACCAATCTCCCCCAGTTATCATAAATCTTGCTGCCCATTGGAACTTATTAACTCACTCTAGCTTGGTCCAGCTCTGTGCAACAACTTCAGCACTTTTGACTAGTATAAATAGCCTGTACTAGTAAGTGAACCTGTGAATGGATAGAAAGAGAACACATTAACATTGAAGGCAAACGCGTTATGAGACCTGCTAGTACATAGTACTATTGTCTAATGATAATGACCTGACACGTTTATGAAGGCTCATGGAAATGTTACTAGTACTAGCATAGCATGTTACTGGTTTACCATTCATTGCAAAGTCTTCATTTAGAGTCATGAGCAGTGAACAAAATGATTTACAATAACCGGAACTAATCTCTCCCCGAACACACTCCAAAATCGGGCTAATTGTGGAAACATCACCCCGGGCAGGGGCGAGTCTAGCCCTGTTCCAGACTGTACATGCATGGCCTAAATGCTAGTGTGTTTTGCCAAGAACATGAAATTAACAAAGACGCCCTAAAAAGTAACAAAACATACATTTAATCTAACGTCTGGAGTTATCTTAAGAACAAGATCCTGCAGCAACTGAACCTTTTGACATGAAGCAGGATGACTATTTTTTGTGGACGTGATCATGAGCAAGCAATGATCAGAGAGGAAGACAGAGTGTTCCTGGTGGGGTTTACGAGTAAGGTGCAGAATGATGAACGCAGAGGAAGAAATATGGAGTTCGCCATATTTTGGATAAGCACCTGGACTTGCCTACAGACAGGTTTGCCATGTTTGTGATGGATAAAAAAACACGATGAACTAACGAACGGCTATGAAATTGAATACAAACTCAGCAAAACTCAACATGATACGGATAAAACTCTCAATATACTGATAAGTAGTAAAAAGAAAAAACTGATAAGTTGCCAATAAGAATAAGCTAGGCAGACCCTCAAACAGCTTGTAACATTTCAGCAGACGTTTACAACCTTCAGACTGCATAAAGAGGACGTCGTAGAACTGAAACATACTGTAACAGGGAAAAACTTGGATGTATCAGTTGGAGCAGGAATAAAGAATTTCAAAGATCCGCTCCTCCGGTTGACATGCATTAACATCTATCCGTGTATTAGACCATTCCAGAACCGGCCTCCCAGAATCATACTTCCAATCCCCATCAATCTGCTTCACTCACGGTGCTTCCTTGAGAGCCGGAAGGGGAATCGATATTACAACATCTTGAAGCTCAGATGAACACAGGGCATCTATTCCAAGTTCACATCAGTTTCGTCATCGCCAGAAGCAGAACACATGTATCGAATTAACATTGGCACATGAGTCTCCTCTGCACTACTCTGCATGGTCCACTTCAAAAGACTGAAGTGAAATGAGCCACAGGGGAATGGATTGCTCGGATCCTTCAAAGCCAATATCATGTTTCGATGATCACCAGCAAACAGTTCATTGTGCAACCTAGGGGGTGTCATGAAAACTAGTCCAAGATAATCAGGACCAGTTTCAAGCTGAACTTTGATGAAACCGTCTTTCTCGTCAAGTATCATGAGGGACAAACAGCCTTGTAAATCAAGGTTTCGAATACGGCCGTCGCATTCAATGTTCAGCTTAAGTTTTTCTTCCACAATGAAGGAAAGAGGTTCCATTATCCAAAAACTAGCTACAGATACTGAGATTAGTGAGAGATAGACAGACAAGTGATTCCGCCACAAGAAGAAACTCAAGGATAGGAGCTTGACACTGGCAGAAATCAAGAACTTAACCAGTAGAAGTGTAGAACAGTTGAATGGAGAAGACAGAACACAATGATGCGAAAGGCGTAAAACAAAAATTCGCCCTCGTAGGATTTGAAAATCAAGAAGATACTAATTTTCTCTTTCAACCAATTGAACCACCCTCCCGGATTGGCATCCGAGCATTATTGGGAATTATCTCTCTTAATTCTTCACGAACTAAGAAAACGATAATTCTTTGGGTGAGAATCAAGAAATTGTCTTAAATTGGTTTTGTAGATAGGCAGAAAAGACAGAGAACTCAAAAACTTCTCAAATCACCATGTTGTAGTACTGCATGATGCTTTAATGTGTTGTACTGTTCAACATATAAAACACATGGTATACACATGATACAACACTTTAAGCACCATAGAACACAACATCGTCGAAATATCTCTCCGCCTTTATGGTTAACAACTCACCAGATTCCAATTTACATATACATAAGCCAAATGGAAAGCAAATTTAATGTAACACCAAGATGTCAAGAGATGGATGACATGATCTTTTTTTCCTATCCAATGAAATGGGTTATCTTTTCTCAACTAACATCTACTACTACTTGCCAATAAGCAAAGGCAAAGAGATAATAATCTTTCTTGGTGGAAAATAAGACCCAAATTGTGACATGTAAGTATGACTAAGACAGTAAGACTAATACAAAAAAAAAAAACGGATATGGTTTCGTTCTTATCATCATCCTTGTAAGACCACTATCAATATATGCCCTACATGTCTTTCTTTGGATTGAACCAAAATGGGACCTCGCCTTTTTCCACATATCCATAAATATATCCAATTCTTCCCTCAACGTTATACTAAAACTACACAAAATCTGCTCTCATCACTCTCACATTTTGTTACAGAAACTCCAGCAGCAAAGCAGTCATCTCTTGTTCTAGGTAAGTAAAAACCGCAATTATTTACACTAGTGTACACTCACACCACCAACACCAACGAATCCTAATCTTTACGAGAAGTACGTTTTTTTACAAGTGTTACTCAACAGTCAACAGAGTTAGTAAAACTGTAAAAGTACTTTCTTGAATCTTGATTATATGTTTTGGCTGCCCATTTTCTGTAGCAGGTTGGACTTGAGTCTTGACTCTGTTTCAATATTTAAAATGACATTTTACTTGCTACGTTGTTAATAAAGAAAATAAGACACTGGTAAAAATCTTGATTGAGTGTACTTGTGTTGGTGAAAAGGATTTCAAAACTGCATTTCTTGTTAGGTTAACTAATGTGGTTAAGGGTCCCTTTCTCCAACAATAACAATGCTTCAAATACACAAATACTGCTCAATTTCACTTCCTAACATGATCCACACTTTAATACTGTATAAAACTTACTCATGATGGTGAGCTTGTGCTGACTGAGTTGCCTTACCTGGTTTTGAAATTCAGTGAAACGACCGCGGCGATGATGTCTGAAGCTGATCTGATCACCAACCTTCCCGACAGCATAACAGAGAACATCCTCGGGTGCTTGCCTCTACGAGACGTGGTAAGGACGAGCATTCTGTCCAAAGAATGGAGGTACAAATGGCTCTGGTGCCCAGAAATAGTGTTCGATTTCTGGTTCGATCAGATGTTCCTGGGTGATCACAAGCTCGAGCCTCTTGTTTACCAAATCTTGAATCGTCACAAAGGGCTGCTACTCAAATTCGCTCTTCAAGTCCCTGATCTCAAAACGTCTCCGGATATCGATCAATGGATCCGTCTCCTGCCAACTCACACTCTCCAGGAATTGATTCTGCATGTACCGCGTGGCGAAAGCCATAAGCTCACTTCTCATCTGTTTACGTTCCAACACTTGAGGAACTTGAAGCTGTATAACTGCGTATTTGATCCTCCGGCCGAGTTTAAAGGATTTAGCAAACTTGTGAACCTCGACTTCCAGAATTGCGCTCTTGTAACGGAAACATTCGGGAAGTTTGTGGCTTCGTGTCCTGCTGTAGAAAGAATCAGGCTCGTTAACTGCACCAGCTTCGACTGTCTTGAGATCACAGGTCCCAAATTGAAATCATTTGATTTCAGTGGTATTTTCAAGTCAGTTTCTTTCAAGAATTGCCCTGTTCTTGCTGATGTTAAACTATATTTCTCTTCAATGGAGTTTAAGAGCGACAATAGTTCGTTTTCATTCAATTTAGTGAGATCCTTGAGTTCTCTGCCAGCTCTCGAAGACCTGCAATTGCAAGCATATGCCTTGGAGGTAAGGATAGTCAGTCAGATAACATTTGCAAATTGTAGTGCTATACTAAAATTTTAGACTAAATTTACCTTTCTTGCTTACAGGACCTTGAAGAATACGGAGCACCAAACAAACTGACAATTGCTCTCAAGACACTAAAAAATCTGCACCTTTCAGATGTGTATTTTCAGAAGATCGAAGAGATCTCTTGCGCCATTTGCTTCATTCGTAGCTCTCCCAATCTGCAGAAGCTTAAAATCACTGTAAGTTTTTAGCCTGAAACTCTAGTTTATGATTCTTGTAATGCGTTGATAAATGACAACAAACTAACATATTAACAAATTCATACCAGGCCTTTACTTTTGATGTGGTGGGATCTGTGACGGATTTTCTGCGTTCCCAGAAGAGATCAGAGTCAATGACTCATCTTAAAGCAGTCAAGATGCAACTTTTCTCCGGCATTGAGCCCGAAATGGAGTTCGTGAAATATTTATTAGCATCAGCAACTACACTTGAGGAAATGGCAATTGCACCCCACATGGGAAGTATTACTGATGGAGGCGAGTCCATACTCAATGAACTCAAACAATATCCACGTGCATCTCCACGAGCAGAGATAATAAGTTCCGAGACAAAACAGGGGAAGAGTCTCCTGGCATAAGCTCCAGGCTTCACAGATTATCAGTAAAAATATTGTACATATTAGACCTGCAGTACCTCGTTTCTGGATGTATTGCTCAGTAGAACTAGGTTAATGGAAGGAAAACAAACATAAATTCTTCACTGAGTTCTGGCATTTGCATCTCTAATGCAGAACTTTAGTTGACTTCTCCATGCATTTAAACTAATGTAACATTTCACATGGCTTTAATCTAAATCAAGCAAGAAAATATGTTGGTAAATTCACTAAACCACTTATTCTTGAATCTGACAAATAGTTTTGCGATTTAATCAGCTATCTTGAGAATGTCATGTGAATCGACAGATGTTACTTATTCTAGAATACAAAAAAAATAAGTACTATACCACATAACAGAGGACATGTTTAACAGTACAATGATATAAATCATTATATCAGAACACAAATAAATACACACAAAAGAGAGAGCAGAACACAGAAGAGGCCTCATCTACTTAAACATACAGTGAGCGGAGTTATAAAAACTGCAGTCTTAACAAAACATCGCAGGAAGACTTTAGTATTGATATACATAATTATCCTGAAAATGTAACGTTGCTCAGGCACACAAGGAGAAAGGGGAGGCGTACTAAGACAAACGCGGATCCATCATTTATTGTTTAAGAGTTTAATGTTTGCTTTTCATGAGAAACATTTATTGTTTTATGAGATATATTTGAATCTTTTCGAACTATATGATATATCAATCTTAATGTGCAAAACAAACTACAAATAGGTTAAGAAAGCATCAAACTAATAATTAGCTAATTTGCATGACTAAACTGTAGTGTATATACAAAGACAGAGAACCAAGGAAGCTCAAATTTTCTGCAATGAATCAAATCTTCATGTGTATACAACTTTCAGTCATTCATTGATTAATTGTTCAAATTCGTCAAGTATGCTATAATAAATTGACATACAATGACACAAATAAGAAATTGCTACTCACAGGACCTTGTAGAATTCGAAGCACCAAACAAACTGACAATTGCTCTCAAGACACTGAAAAATCAGCACCTTTCCGATATGTATTTTCAAAAGATCGAGATATCTCATGTGCCATTACCTTGATTCGTAGTTCTCCCAATCTGCAGAAGCTTAAAATTACTGTTAGTTTCTAGCCTGAAACTCTAGTTATGAATTCCTTTAATAAGTTATAACAAAGTAAACAACTGACAGATTAACAAATTCATACCAGGCCTTTACTTTTGATGTGGTGGGATATGTGGCGAATTTTCTGTGTTCGCAGAAGAGATCATAGTCAATGACTGATCTTAAAACAGTCAAGATGCAGCTTTTCTCTGGCATCGAGCCCGAAATGGAGTTCGTGAAATATTAATTAGCATCAGCAACAATGCTAGAGGAAATGGCAAGTGTGCCCCATATGGAAAGTATTACTGATGGAGGTGAGTCCATACCGAATGAACTTAAACAATATCCCCGTGCATCTCTACGAGCAGTAGCAGAGATAATAAGTTCCGAAACAAAACAGGGGAAGAGTCTCCTGGCATAAGCTCCAGGCTTCATAGATTATCAGTAAATATTGTACATATTAGACCAGTTGTTCCTAGTTCTTAAATGTATTGCTCAGTAGAACTAGTCTTTTTTTAAACGGCAAATCTACACTAACCTACTCCTAATTCTACATTAACCTTTACCAACCTTATAACTACAATTACACCCGAACCAACCTTATAACTACAATTGCTCAGTAGAACTAGATTAATGGAAGCAAAAGAAACATGAATGATAAATCCTTCATTGAATTCTGCCATTTGCAACTCTAATGCTGAACTTCAGTTGACTTCTCCATGCATTAGATTTGTGAATTCACTAAACCACTTGTTCTTGAATCTGACAAATAGTTTTGCTGTTTAATCAGCTATTTTAAGAATGTTAAGTGAACCGACACATGTTAATTATTCTAGAATACAAAGGAAAGAAGTACTATACCACAGAGCAGAGGACATGTTTAATATTAGAATGATATACATCATTATATCCGAACACAAATGGTGGCAGAGAAACAAAAGAACAGAACACAGAAGACCTCATCTACTTAAACATACAGTGAGCTGAGTTTTGTTTTCTAATATATAAAAAAACTGCAGTCTTAACAAAAAATGTAACGTTGCTCAGGCACACAAGGAGAAAGGGGAAGCTTACTAAGACAAAATCAAAGTCATCATTTGTTCAATGTAACTGTAACTAGTCTGAAGTCTTA
>JAQRGC011866786.1:0-12648 GCA_028659135.1 Plantago lanceolata
GCATGTTTGCTGCCAGTTTGGAGGGTATATATATATATATATATATGATTGCCACCTTTGGCATTATATTTATTCTCTAAAGCTTGAATAGATTTGACACTATAACTGCGAAGGCAGTGACATGTTTGCTCTCTGCCTCTCTTCATTAAGCACCCCTATAGGAGTTGCAATTGCAGGAGATTAAACAATTGTGTGCTCATGTTGGCTTTTTTTTCCTTCCTTTATTTGATTTCGGAAATGATAGCTGAGACTAAGAGCATACTTACATTAATTAGGCTGCTAATTTATGTGCATGCTTAAGTTGACGAACATAATATGTCGAACAAGACCAACATTATCTTTAGGAGTTAGAAAGTACATAAATACTAAAATATTCTTCCCCTGTCCCATATAAAATGACCATTTACTAGCCGTAGGATTTTTCTAGGAAGTAGTGATTAATACAAAGCTCCAAGTTGGTGATTATTATTATTATTTTGATAATAATGAATAAACTTATGACAGTTTAAGTTGGTTGGGGTAAAATCATGCTATTTTTGTAATGGAAAGTAATTATTCAGATATTCCCAACAAGGTAAATGGCCGTGTTTATATAAGACTTCAGAGAATTTATTTCAACATTACTTGGCTAGCTAATCCCAAACATTTTCCTTGATGCAACTGGTCCATGGAATTATTTAGTTATTCTCTAGAAACGTTCTCTATCTGCTCAAGCCGGGAAGCTTCAACGAGAAATTTTCCCTACTACTGAAATAGAGAAAAAGTAAACAATAGGAGGATAAGGAATTAAAATAGAAGAGGATTTAGTTTAACTTTTATTTGATTTTTCTGGTAAGTAGTCATGTGCAAACAAGCAAACATGTTTGTGATCACTGGTTTATTGTTTTCTAATGTGTGCACGTGCTCCTTTATGTGCAACTAATTATACTCTGTACACCTTTAGATTCAGTATGTGGACGTTTCTTTTATTCCCACAAGATGCTGCGGGAATACCATGCTTTTATTTATCTGCATTAGATTTTAGGCGCTATATTTATGCTTTTAACGTTGCCTTCTTTCATATATTTAATTATATATATTAATTCCAATTAACTCCATGTTCCTGTTTTTAGGTGGAAGCTCCAAAACATTGATGGTGGTTAATATATGTCCTAATGAATCTAACACGTCTGAGACACTTTCATCCCTAAACTATTCTGCTAGAGCTCGAAATGCGATGCTGAGCCTTGGAAATCGAGACACAATCAAGAAATGGAAAGATGTTGTAAGTCTCTTCAGTTTCTAATTCATGAGTATATAGAATGTGTGAACACTACAACTCAGTTACAAACATGCTCTACTCTTTAGGACTGGCAGATCAGAAAGGCTATGTTAGTGAATGGTGAGCAATGCTCATCACCTCTGCATTCTTGTTCTAAACTAGTTCCTAAAAGTGACATATAGGAAAAATATATAGTGGCTCTAGCTTTTAAGTGATCTAGGTTCTAACCACTGGCCTGCCATTTCTTTCCATCACTGACTTCTGGACTATTGAAATTATTTTCTAGATTCCGACACCTCGCAGGACAACAATGAATTTCTTATCAAATTCAAAGTAGTACACCCAGATAGCATAGTGCTACTGCTGACAGACTAGTTTATGTTTCTGACCAAAAGGGAAAAAAGTACAAGCTCTTTTGAAGCAGCGCGACTGCGAGCATGAAATTAAATCTTGATTATATAGATCCTGGTATGTGATCCGACTAATCTACAAATGAAGCACAAGCAAAAAGAGAAGAAGAAGAATCTATCTGGGAAAATGAAACCCCCTCTCAGATCTGTTAGTGTTAGAGATGTGCCGAACTTCCCTTCAAAACCAAAGTTTAGTCTGGGATCACACACATCTCATACTTGATCTACTTGATCAAAGCAGCATACGCGAAGCTGTCATGTGGTAGGAGAACACGTTGTCTTCGTGTTAAGTTATCTATCTGATGAATTAAATTCTCTATTGGCAAACCATGTTCATGTTGAAGGTCTATTCCTTTTAAAAGCATGTCTAAATCTGAACACAGTATTACTCATGCAGTCACGTTTACATACTACTAGCTGTTCAGGCATTGAAACTTGCTATGGTTCTATGTTTAATGTTTATATTTGATAGTTACGTGGTGCATATAGTATAAGTGGATGTCAGAATCCACTTTTGGGATGATGAGAATTTGTTGAACTAAACTTTACTACAATGCTTCTGGTAGGCGAATGATGCACGTAAAGAGTTGCTTGAAAAGGAAAAGGAAACTGGTGACCTGAAGTTAGAAGCTTTGGAATTGAAACAAGCTTTAAATTGTGCTAATGACCAGTGCGTTTTACTGTTCAGTGAAGTCCAGAAAGCCTGGAAAGTTTCTTTCACGCTGCAAGCAGATTTGAAGGTTTGATGTTTTTTGCTGTAATGATCTCTTTCTGGATATATCTTCGTTTTATCTCATTTCGTTTCCCTCTGAAATTCCCAAGTATGTGTCAAATCACTCTACATATAAATCATATGGGTTTCTGCATAAATATTTGCTGCAAGAAATTGTATGCAATGCAATGATGCCAAGCAAACTAATTCTTTCCAAATTCTTGAGTCATGCATAGCACTAGAAATTTAGAATTGGAAGCATCTTTGTGCAATCACTAACATGATATGAAAAAAAAAAAGTTCTAGCTCACTGAATAAATTTGATTTTCTTTCGGTGTAAAATAAGAGGGCCGGGATGGAGACCAGCTCCACACAACCTCTAACATGGTCCTATGAACTCATATGTGCTGTCTGGTTGTATATATCACTGCGGAAACCAATAGTATGACTACAGTTGTATCCATATCCCACCTAAAGCAATATTATGGAAAAAATCATTAGGATGACTACATGTCCTTATCCCATCTTAGCAATAGTATGACTGCAGTTACGTCCTTAACCACCTGAGAAATATTATGGTCGCGTATATTATGGCGAAAACCAACAGGAAACTAAGCATCTACTCATTCAAGGACTTTATTTCACCCTTGCAGAAGTTTGTTGAAGATCTTCCATGTACAGAAGTCGAGATAAGATCCTTGATAACATGTATTATCCTAGGATTTCCACCCATGCGATATTATGAAGTGTTGATTTCAAGGATTTTTTAATTTTGCATGTATAACAAAAAATTTATATACCTTTTTGGTATAAATATTCAGTAAACAGAATGTGGTCACTTCTGTCCACGTATTACTAATAATTAATTAGTATACCCTGGGCGACTGTTGCTCTTTGGACGCGGCCAGTATCTTATGAAAAATCCAAGTTTACTCTTTCAACATTCTTTCATGATATTGAGATTTTTGATGGTTTTGTCATTAATAATGATGACTCCTTATGGTGGAGTTTCAGCTACCGTAAAAAGCAAAAGACACATTGTCTAGTTACTTTTCCCTGTCTAACAAGTTGACTAATTTTTTTTCATGTCTCACAGGAAGAGAATGTAATGCTTACAGATAAGCTTCGGATAGAGAAAGATCATAATGCTCAACTAAGAAACCAAGTTGCTCAACTGTTAGAGGTAGAGCAAAACCAGAAGTTGCAGATACAACAAAGAGACTCAACAATTCAAATATTGCAGGTCTGCTTTGAACAATAGCACTAGTAGGCACTTCATACAACTTCTTATCAACATGTCCAATTTATCTTATACTAGTGATCTTTCACTGATTTCTATTTTGCACCATCTTGCTTCCAGCATCTGGTTAATCAGCTGCTACTTTTTTTTTTTTTTTGAAAAAATACCTTGGTATTTTGTATTTGGCAAAAGATGAATAGAGCTCCGGATGGATTTAGTCCTCAGTTCTCTACTGTTGCTTCAAATTCAAATACTTAAAAAGAAAACAAAAACTCGTGGATTTAGATAAATGGTTTTCAAATTTTTTAATAGGACAAATTGGAGAAAATCGAGTCACGATTAAATGAAGCTTCTATTTCTAAAGAGAACTCTGCAAATGGTTATGGTCCTTATGGATATTTTGAAGAGCAAACAAGTGACGGTACCACATGGAACATTGTTGATTCTGCTGCAGCTATTAGGAGACTTGAGGAGGAACTCAAGAAACGGGATGCCCTTATTGAGGTACTACTCTCTTAGTCTACTAAGTTTAATTGAGAAACACTTCGTGTAAGTACTTTTGTCAAACCTTCATCGGAGGATTAGGTGGTTTCTTTTGTTATATTGGTACCAGCATAACTATTTTATTTTCCTTATCAGTAGATCTGGTTGCTGATATGTTTAAAGAATAAAAAAAGCTCCATCTTTTAAAACGTGAGATGACAGTGTCCTGTGTTTTCGCAACAAAAGATTGTCTTTCACATAATTATTGAACAGTGAGAAGTTGTTTATTTGTTTATCTTTTTCCCTCTGTAGAGATTGCATGAAGAGAATGAGAAGTTATTTGACAGATTGACTGAGAAAGGTTCTTCGACTGGATCACCCCAGGTTCTGTTTCATTCTTTACTTCTTCAAATCATCCTGCATCCATGTGTCAAAGTAATTGTCTATTATTTGCACTGAGCATATCTTGATCTTCTCTTCAGATGTCTAGCCCATCTTCCAGAAGACCACCTAGTCAGTCTCTAGAGTTGGAAAGGTTCTTATACTGATCTAGAAAATGAGCTATTTTGGTTTCACATTTAAGCATTTTTTTTCTTTCAATTCTATCTCTTAACAGAACCATGGTGCCTGCCCTTCCCTCCAAAACACTCACCATGTTTTTAATTTTGGTTGGCGTTAGGAATGACCGTGCTAATGCCAAAGGGCGCCCGAATGATGTTATTTCATTACCCTTAACCTCTACAAAGACAGAAGGCACAAATGCCTTGGTTAAAACTGGAGTTGATAATGTCAAAAGTACACCGGCTGGTGAATATCTTACTTCTGCCCTAAATGATTTTGATCCGGAACAATATGACAGTCTTGCTGCCATATCAGATGGAGCAAACAAGCTTCTGATGCTGGTGAGGATATATGGTTATTTTCTGGGTGTTACAGCTCTAGAACACTTCCACTGTTAATCTTAAGGTGCTAGTTTTGTTTTGGTGAGTCAGGATTCTTGAATCATTTTGTTGAAGTAATGATGAGATTATGCATTGTCGCTGGTGATGTTTTGGCTTCACCCAAAGTTAAAGGAGAGATTCTTTATGTGTCCTTATCTGTTGTAATATGTGGTCAACTTTCATCTGAATTAATTGGAAAGTCATTATCTGTGTCTTCTGTTGGCTTTTCTTTTTGATCTATCACTATCTCTTCTGATGTGGCCGATCCTGCGGTATGACAGGTTTTGGCAGCAGTTATAAAAGCAGGTGCTTCTAGGGAGCACGAAATACTTGCTGAAATAAGGGATGCCGTTTTTTCTTTTATTCGTAAGATGGAGCCGAAGAGAGTGATGGATACCATGCTTATTTCACGTGTTAGGATTCTGTACATACGCTCCCTGCTTGCTCGGTCGCCAGAGTTGCAATCTATTAAGGTACTGAAAATTTGGGAGCCTTTTCCTATCTCCTTTTGGCTAACAAGTAACAATAGAATAGTTAATATCATGGAATGAATCCTTGATACTACCAGTCAAGATATAAAAATTATTCGTATGAAACGACTCCTGGTGAGTTCGGTTACATATGGTTGGTGTTGAAGTGAAACAATTTTTTCTTTCTAAATTGACAATATACTCCCTCTGTCCTAGACCAAATGCCACCTTTCCTTTTTTGTCATAATTACACCCATGTGCACTTATTCCCATTATTATATTTTACACTATACATTAATCTCCATGCCCATAAGCAAATGCGACATTTGGTCATGGACATAGGGAGTAAGATAGAAGCTATTATACTGATATGTTTCCTCTTGTATCAGGTCTCTCCTGTTGAACGCTTTCTTGAGAAGCCTACCCGTGGACGGAGTAGGAGCTCAAGCCGGGGAAGCAGTCCAGCGAGATCTCCTATTCGACGTGACTCCAGCACTAGGAACACACTAATTGATGAACGCTTTCAAGGATTCAAAGTGAATATAAAACCAGAAAAGAAGTCAAAGTTGTCATCTGTAGTTCTGAAGATTCGTGGTATCGATGAGGTAGCTTAATGCTTCCTTGCCTCGTGCATTAATACACTGAACCCATATGCTTATTTTTTACACATTTACATTTAAAAATAAACAAAAGTTAAAGCAAGCCTTTCTCTATTGGATCCATTGTTTTGCATCTTTTAACCCCTTTGAGAATGAATGTGGGTTCCAGTTCTTCAGCACTTAAGTGATGATTTAGAGCTTGAAGTAATTTAATATGGCTTCAGGACTCATGGAGACAGCATGTTACTGGCGGAAAACTTCGGGAAATAACTGAGGAGGCAAAAATTTTTGCGGTTGGAAACAAAGCTCTTGCTGCCCTTTTCGTTCACACTCCAGCAGGGGAGCTCCAGCGTCAAATTAGAAACTGGCTTGCAGAGAACTTTGATTTTCTTTCTGTTGCGGATATTACAATAGGCGGAGCTACAGGCCAGCTGGAACTTCTCTCTACAGCAATTATGGATGGTTGGATGGCTGGGCTTGGTGCTGCTCATCTTCCTCATACTGATGCGCTAGGCCAGGTTTTATCTGAGTATGCAAGGCGTGTTTATGCATCCCAGCTGCAGCATTTAAGGGTATGTCCTTGTTCTGTATATCTCTACTCACTGAGTTGTATGCTTGTTACATGAAATACCCGCGCGGGTGGGGTGGGNGTAACTTACATTCTATAGGGGTAATTTGTACTTCAGTTGGCACGGCAAAAGCATTCACACTAATATGCCATATATATTGGTTCATCAGGATATTGCAGGTACTTTGGCAACTGAAGTGGCAGGTGACTCGGCACAAGTAGCCAAGCTGCGCTCAGCTCTTGAGTCTGTTGATCATAAGAGAAGAATGGTTTGTGTTATATATCAGCTTTTGTTTCTCTTCTTTGCTATGACCCCCTCTCCATTTAAAAAGCATATTCATTATTTGTTTAATTCTGTTATTCTAAATAGTTAGTTCATATGCTTATTAAAACATACGTTTTCACAGTTACTGAGGTTTGAAAGAAACACCATGGATGCCACTTTTGTTTCTGTTGTGCAATCTTAGCTTGGATATATATAGTTTTTATGATTAATGTCCATTTACTTTATCTAGGATTAGTTTAATGTTTTCGGTGTGAGAACTACAATAGCCTGGAATGTGTTTTTTAAGATGTGCAAATAATACTTTCTTGGACAATGAATAAATATCTGACATTGTGGATCATGAACTTGCCAAACGTCAAATCCGAGGAACATCAACTATTGCTGCCAATTTGGGCAACTGACTATTCTTCTGGCACACTGCTCCTGTGTCTCTCAGACTGAGATAGATATGGTAGCTATGTATAAAGAAAAATAGGACTGATAAGAAATTCTTACTTTTCTTCTTGAAATGTGGTTGGGATTTTAGGGAATGGTTCTTCTTTTTCCTTTATCCAGTAAGCAACATACCTGGTCCCTATGTTCACTGTGTTACTGCACTGGTTGATGGTGGTTGGTGTGGCATGTAACCATATCGTTTCGTATTAACTGTAGCAGCACCTATGATTCTAAAAAACATCGTTTCGTATTAACTGTAGCAGCACCTATGATTCTAAAAAAAAAAAGCACTAAAAACGAATCAATGTCAAAATATCATGTGGCCAGTATCTCTAGATGCTTATTAGTTGTTTTTTTTCCCGTGAAATATAAATTTTGGTTTTATACTATCAGATATTGCAGCAAATGAGAAGTGATGCTTCTGTGTTGAGTTTGGAAGACGGCGCTACACCCATTCGTAATCCTTCTACTGCAGCTGAGGATGCAAGATTGGCTTCACTAATTTCCCTTGATGGCATAATGAAGCAAGTCAAGGTTTTTCAACTATCCATGTCATGTCTTATATTGCTCTTACTTGGTTCTGCATTAAGGGATTCAATTGCATTTTTTCTTCTAATAGGATATCACAGAGCAAACCTCTCTGAATGTTCTTAGCAAGAGCAAAAAGAGATTACTGCTTGCCTCTCTGGATGAACTTGCAGGACAAATGTCCTCGTTACTTGAGATTGATCATTTATGTGCCGGGAAGCATATTGCTGAAGCTCGTCATGCTGTTGAGGTATGGAGATAAAGTAAATGTAATCTGGATTCTGGAATCAAGTATTGTATTGCACCATCCTTCGGCATATAGAACCAGTCAGCCAGTTAGTATTGCTACAATCTTCAAAATTATAAATTTAATTTCAATAGTTTGTTTTCTCCCATAGTTACGTTTTAACCTGACCCTGTTTTGTATCGTAGCTTTAGCTTTCCCTGACGATGTAGTTCATGAACATGCCTGAACCCCATATTCTGTGTTGATTTTCTTGCTTCCATTTACGGTCGTATTTTCAGATTTCCATAAATTACACTCGAGGTTTTATTTTCTCTTTAATTTCTGTGCTTACATATTTGCTGTTTTGTTGTAATGCAGTCAACTTCCGAAGAAGATGATAAAATTCAGGTGGCAGCACATACTTCCGAACTCCAGGGACACATAACTCACGGTGCTGAAACTGATGTCACACAGTGGAATCTTTTGCAATTCAACACAGGTGCCACAACCCCATTCATCATCAAATGTGGGGCCAACTCAAATTCGGAACTGGTCATTAAAGCCAACGCAAGGGTTCAGGAACCTAAAGGTGGAGAAATTATTAGAGTTGTTCCAAGACCTAGTGTTCTAGAAAGTATGAGCCTGGAAGATATAAAAGTGGTATTCACACAGCTCCCTGAGGCGCTAAGTTTGCTTGCTCTTGCTAGGACAGCAGATGGAACCCGTGCTCGGTATTCTAGACTGTACCGAACTTTGGCCATGAAGGTTCCTGCCCTGAGGGACCTGATTGTTGAACTTGAGAAAGGCGGAGTATTGAAGGATGTCAAATCATGAAAAGTTAACACCATTAGAGAGAATGACTGTACATCTCCGTTCCAATGCTGTTCCCTCGACAGCTTCTGTATCACAAATTCACAATCACTGTAGAGTCTGTCGATGAATTGTGACTGTGTTTGTTTGGCAAGAGTGTTGTATTATTCGGTTTTCATGAGCAAGTGCTCGTTGGTGTTCCATTTTGCGGTGTCAACCTGTTAAATGTAAATACCTTGTTTGCAAAACATAGCAATTAGCAACCCCAATTTGGAATTCTGGTATATATCCAGCCAGCAAATGGTCTAGATAGAATTATAGAAATGCTGGTGCCCCTTTTATCTTCAAGTTTTTTGGACCAAATAACATAAGACTAGTTGATTGTTGTTGCAATTAACCTTTCCTGATTGTGGTCAGGTATGCATCAGACTTGTGTTCTCTTAAAGAACTCTGAAGGTAGAAAATCCGATCGAGAAAATTATAGTTATTCTCACATACGCCACATGGTGCATCCGATATGTATCAATTTCATACTGTCTCTCCCGGAGAAAATCCAGCTGCGATATGTATCATACTCGGTGTGTTTTCGATATGTATTCGACACTGCATGCTTAAAAATGGAAAAATATTCGTGCATTTTAAAAGTCATCGATGAATTAAGATCACGAAAATGAAGAACCAAATTGTTTTCGCTTTCCGGCTTTCCCCTCACCTCCTATGACACCTCAACTACTAAAGACATATGATTCAATCTTTTTCCATGATGATAAACATGTAAACCATGATTAGAAGTTTAAAATTAAGGCAGGGTTCTCAAGAAATTTTTTTTTAAAAATTCTGCTACTACTAATAAATAAATAGAAGTTTAAAATTAAGGCAGGGTTCTCAAGAAAAAAAATTAAAAAATTTCTGCTACTACTAATAAATAAATAAAAAAAATGAAAAATAAATAAATTCTATTTACTCTGGAAACCTTTCTTCTTCTTCTTCTTCTTCCTCCTCTCTCCATGGAGAGTCCAAAACGGCACCGTTTGACATCCCTAGAATCCATCAACTGTGAATCGTAAGGTTTCCTTGCTTCTTCTTCAATCTTATTACTTCTGTATTAGTTTTCCTAGCACTTATCTCGGTACATATACTTGTTCTCTTTGCTTTCTTCACCCTGTTAATTTACACTTTTACAGTATTAGAATTATTCTCAATTGGGATCATTCGATTCCCTTGTTGCTCGAAATTAGGTCGGAATAATCTGCTATATTTTGATTTTGAAGCTTTTTTTGTTTGTTTGTTTGTTTGTTTGTTTATGGAGTATGAATTTAGCACTGTGTGAACTGTCTCTGTTTCTTTGATCCATCAAGTATGTATGTTCTTGATCTCTAGCTGCTCAATTGCGTCTGCTTTCGATTTTCAGCTCACAGCATCAGGTCTCCTTTCAGAAGAATCCCAAATGGAAAGCTGAAGAAAACAAACTCCTTGTATTGGCCTACTTGAACGCCAAAAAGGATCCTGCTGATGGTAACAGACAGAAAGAGGATGCGTTTTGGCTGAGAGTGGCCGAATACTACGACGCTCATCGCGGCGATCTCAAGCCGAGAACTAAGCAGGGCGTTAAGAAACGCTGGTATTTGATTAATGCTCAGATCAGCAGGTTTGCAGTGGCTTATTCCCGGGCCACTTGCCAAAAGACCAGCGACCAGACGGAAGGTGATGTTATGCGGATGGCGTATTCCTTTTACGAGGCGGATGTTGGGGATTCCTTCGGTTTGGAGTATGCTTGGTGTATGTTGAAGGACAGTCCGAAGTGGAAGCCAACGACAGCTGCTGGAAGGATTGCTAAGAGAGCGAAACTTGACCATGAGGAGCTGAATTGTTCGTCTTCTTCCAACAAGGATGCACCGAGTAGCTGTAAGGTTGAGGAGGCGATGGAGAATCCGGAAGTTGTTGCGCTTCCTATTGGTTTTGAGGCTGATGAAAGGGTGGATGAGGTTGAAGATATGGTGAGTAAAGAGGATATGACGAATAAGCTTCTTGAAGTGCATCTGGCACTATCGCGGAAACTGGATGAAGCTAATAAGAGTAACGAAGAAAAGATTCGGTTCAAGAAGGAGAAGGAGCTCTTGAAGCTGTTGAAAAGGGAGGCTCAGCTCTCGGAGTTAGAAAGAGCTATTCTTGAGAAATACAAAAGAGAGTTAGGCTATGTTTGATAGTTTGATTGCTATGGTTGTAAGAGAAGAGTTACAGCTTGTGACTTTGATTGTTCATTAGTAATGTAATTGCAGTTTAAGGTTTAAGTGTTTAACTAATGAATGCCAATTGCAATGAATGTTTTGGACTTGTATGAATAGTATAGTTGAAAACTGGGGAGGGAAAAATGGGATGTTGATAACATGCAATCGCTGAATTTGGTCATCCTCTGGTAGCCGATAGCCGGAATTTCCTTTCGTCCCGGCTGCTTGCTGAGGCTAGGGATGAAGAGAAGGCCTTAAGTTCCTCTCACTTCATTACATCCAATATCATAGCGGCGAATGATCATCTACCCTACTTTATACCCCATTTCATACCCGATACATAGATGATTGATTTTACTTTTCAACAAATCTAGATGGAATCATTCGAATTTAAGCAACCTTTAAAACTTTTCGAACTTCCCATTATAATATTTTTAAAATTTTTATCTTTAAAACATTAGAGATAAAGCTATAAAAGGATTTGAGTTCACTCAATACAATTAGGGCGGGGGGTTTGGGATGGGACTTTGGGAAAATCCAATCCCAATTGGGATTTTCCCGAATATCCCGATCCTGACAATCCCGATCCCGTTTGGGACATTTCCCGAATTCCCATATATAAATTTGGGATGGGATTGAGATTTTTTTTATCTCCCAATTGGGATATGGGATCCCGAATGGGACTACATGTATATAATCTTTATGTATGTGTATGTATGTATGTATGTATGTATGGACACACACATTCTAGTATTTTTTTTATTTTTTAATGGTACTTAAAGACACCTATATTTTCATTTCAATTGCTAGATTTTGTCTCATTTTAACTTTTAAATTGGAGTTATTTTATTAATATTTCGTTACATGTTAATTGAGAATTTGTAATATTTCTATGTTGATAACAATACTATCAAATTAATTAAAAAACTATTGCATTTCATGTATGAAAACTCATCGATATTCATGTCTTAAAAATAAATAAAAATACAAATGAACTCCCGAACCCGCCCGAATCCCGAAATCCCAATCCCGAAAAATTCCGACATTATTTGGGATGAGATTGGGACGTGAAAAAATTATCCCGATCCCAAATTTTCGATCTCGAAATCCCAAAGTCGCATAATTCGCGCCCGACCCTCAGCCCTAAATAAAATCTTGGGTTCGAGCCTTTCTAGAGGTTGGATGAGTCGGACTTAAGAAAGTGTCAAACATTATTTTTCGGTTTAGTCGTGAGTAGAAAAAAAAAAGGGCATTGCTAGCGTCCGTCCCTCTCTATTTTACTTAACGTCCGTCCAATATGCTTATATGCATTGTCAGCCCATAGATCAATTTTACAATTAAAATTTGTTGTTATATTCAATGTCGACCGTTGATCAATTTGCAAGATTTTATAAGAGTTTAACAATGGCATATCCGTAAATAAGATTTCCTACAACTTTATATATGTCCAT
>JAQRGC011866902.1:0-10666 GCA_028659135.1 Plantago lanceolata
ACAAGAAAAATAAATAATAATAATAACTTAATTCAATTGTTGTATCACACATTAATTGGTATAGCATAATGAAATTTGTGTACCACCCACTTGGTTCCAAATTTTCGAATGGTACAATCCATTAATTCCTGGATGAAATGGTGTACCATATGTTGGTACCAAGTTCGTATGGTTCATCATCTATTAGAACGAGTATATAGTGCAACCATTTCATTTTGGTAATTCAGCATTGAAGCGTTGTTGAAGATATATAAGAGAATATTTCACTTATAAATTGATCATAAATTAGTTAGTTCCTACCATAAAATGTTAGAGTTAAGGAATTAGTAAATTTAATGTTTAATTTAATGCCAAACCATTCAAAAGGGATGAGTGTTAGAATTGTCAAAACGTTGGGCTAGTTGCAGTTTATTTGGGTCTAATAGTAATCGGGTTTTAAGAGTGGTTCTTAGAGTAATAAAATGACATATTTTGGGGTTGAGAGCAATATCACCTATTTATTAGTTGGTTAGCCCAGTCTATTAGTTATTTAGCCCAGTCTATTAGTATGGGTCAGTTGTTTAGTTTAAATTATTGATTATTAAATAAAAAAAAGTTGAGTTTTGCTCATATTCAATGCTGCAATCCAGCAGCTCCAGGCTTGTGATAAGTTGCCTGAAGGAGTGCTCGATCTGGGAGAGTTAGGGTTGGATCCCATGGCTGATGGAGCCTTCAAGAAGTACGAGTTGGATCCGACTATTGACCAAGGCATTATGTCCGGGAAAGAATTCTTTCCATTCCACGACCCCCGTGACGCCCCAGATCGCTTCCCTCCCCGAAAGTGGCTCCCGAGCTGGGTTCCCAAGCTGCTCCAACCTGGAGTGATTGATCCGATGCTAAAGCTCGTGTACAGGAATGAGAAGTTTCTTCATATCCCCTATCAGGTTTTGGGTGAGTCATTCGGGTACCAACACCCAGATTATGCTATCATACTGAACGAGAAGCAGGCAAAGGAGGATGCCAAGGACCCAGAGTATGTGCGTGTTCGCGATCGTGAAGGGAAGGACTTAGCCACTCGTGAGAAGAAGTATCTCGCCCAAGAGGAGTCAGAGGCTGCCAAGAAGGAAGCCGAGCGTAAGACTTGTGAGGATGCTGCAGCCCAATCCTAGAACCAGGAACCTCCTCCGACTCCGAGTGACGTCTGAAGGTTGAAGTCGGGGTATGCCCCGTGTATGATGTAACTGATCCTTTGAACAATTTTTTATTTCAGCACTTGTGTTATTTTCCACCTTGAATATTGATTTGGCACTGATGTGACTCCCGTGTGTGGGGATCGTAGTATTTAAATTTGAATATTAGTCAAGTCACCTTCGAGTGGCTTGCAATTTCCCCGAGCATTATGCTCGTATAATATTATTTCTATACATTCTTTTTATTTCAAGTAATCACCACGATCTCCAACCTAGAGCCCAAGGTACCACGACCCCGAGGCAATGGTCTTTGGGTCGTGCAATTCTTATTAGTTCATATAAAAATGGACTAATTCCTCCCTTATACAAATATGCATTACAACCATCATAGTCGTAGGACATCCGTCCTTAATATAGTAGTTTGTTATCCTTTGGTCTACGACCTCCGTTCTCGTGTGTTTTTGTTGTTACTGAGCTTTACTTAGGAGAATCATAAGTCCCCCCAGTTTCTCAGCAATCGTATAAGGCAGAGTGGGTGGGCACGAGTCCACCCAGTCATGCACACTCAGGCCGTGAACATTCTACTATTATCCCATTCGAGGCCCATCCTCGTGGATTGTAGGCCTTGATAGGTCTACATACATCTCCTTTATTGGATCAATATGGTTAAGCAAGTTGAACCCTCAACTTGCTTGCCATACGTTCCCCATCCTCGTGGATGGTCATGGACTTAAGAGTCCGGAGAAGCTATGTAGTTGCCTTTTGTGGACCGAAATAGGCTAAGTATGTTGTAGTTATCAACATACTGCCTAGCCGATTAGCAGCCTTTGTTGACATCAAGGTGTTTATAAGCACAAGGAAGTCCCATTCAGGTTGCTCCAAAATAATTTGTCATGTGGAGGTAGGAACTCATTGATTTCTAAAAGTCGTTGCATTGATAAACAGCGTCAAGTACAACTGGGGGCTTCAAGGCCAATTACAGATCACCGAGACTATAGGGTCCGGGCTCCAAAAGATGTAATACTTCAAAACATCCTATCCTCAAAACACTGGTTCCTAATGGGGTAGCTCAAGCGTAAAACTTGGTCATGTTCTTGGAGTTCCATGGCCTTCGAACCTGCTTCCCACGATCATCCTCTAGCTCATAGCTTCCATTATATCTTGCAGCTATGATCTTGTAGGGGCCTTCCCAATTGTCTCCCATCTTTCCAACATTGTTAAGAATATCCCTCTTTCTCAAGACAAGATCCCCAACTTGAAACTCACGGGTCTTCACGTTCGTGTTGTAGCCTCGGGCGACAATGGCTTGTTACCTCAAGAAGTTGGCTAGGGCTTCAGTACGGATCCCATCAAGCATATCCAAATCAAAGTTTCTGGAAGTATGGTTGTCTTTGGGTTGGTATCCCTGGATTCTAATGGTTTCTAGCACGGTTTCAACTAGAATTACAGCTTCTGACCCATACACCAAGTTGAAGGGAGTCTTCCTAGTAGCCACATTGAAAGTTGTGCGATAAGCCCAAAGGACGCCATCTAACTCCTCAACCCAATCTCTCTTTTGTTCGGCGACAAGACTTTCCGACATTCTAACAATAGCACGGTTCGTGACCTCAGTCATCCCATTGGCTTGGGGGTGGCCAACACTTGTGAACCTTTGTTCAATCTTCCTCAACTTGCACCACTCTCTAAGTTTGTGGCCCGAGAACTGGGTTCCATTATCAGAAATGAGCACTCGTGAGAGCCCAACGCGACACACAATGTTACGCCATATGAAGCCCATAACTCTTTTTCCCGTGATAGTGCTCACGACCTCTGCCTCAACCCACTTAGAGTAGTACTCCGCAGCGACTATGATGAACTTCTTCTGGCCGCTTCCGGTAGGGAATGTGCCAACAATGTCCACCCCCATTAATCAAGGGGGCAAGTGATGGGTATTGGGATCATTGGGGTCGTGGTTTGGTGAGGGATATTGGCGTGCTTTTCGGAATTCAACACATCTCTTTGTCATGAGCATCGCGTCCTTGGCTAGCGAAGGCCAATAGTATCCTTGTCTCCAAACCTTCATGGCCAAAGAGCGGCCCCTAGAATGTTTGCCGCAACTTCCAGCGTGGACTTCATCAAGTATGGTTTGGACTTCACTTAGAGGCACACACCTCAGGTCTACTTCGCCAAAGGAACGTTTGTAGAGGTCGGAGCCTCTAAGGTAATACCGGTAGGATCGGTATTGGACTCTCCTTGCTTTCACGGGATCTTGGGGCAAGATGCCTTGGCCAAGTAGGCTACAAGATACTCCATCCATGATGCATCCTCAGAGATGCTTAACACCTGGTGCTTGCTAGAGAGCAGGAACGGGACATCAACATTCATAAGAATCATGCTTCGAGTGTCCAGGGCCCCTGAAGCAGATGCAAATCGTGCTAAGGCATCTACATTTTTCTTTTGCTCTCTAGGGAGCTTTGAGAGTTGGAATTCCTCAAAGCCTTCTGCCTCTTTCTTCAAAACGTCTAAGTACTTGGTCATGGATGCTTGTTTGGTAGCAAAAGCTCCGGAGTAGTGGGATGCCACAAGTTGTGAATCTGTGGAAGCATGTAGCTTCTTGACATCGAATGCCTTAGACATTTTCATGCCCGTAAGGAGGGCTTCGTACTCTGCCTCGTTGTTGGTGGCCTTGAAATCCAAGGTAATGGCATATTGGAGGATTGCTCCAGAGGGGCTAGTGAGGTAGATCCCAATTCCTGCGGACCTTCCGGTCGCGTATCCATCGACTTGTATCTCCCATACCTCTCCATGGTCTATGAGTTCTCTTTTCTTGGGATTAGGTTCCTCACCCTCTCCTAGTGTGGCACTACCGCACTACGGAGTTTTCTCTTCTCAGAAGTTGTGGCTCTATCTTTCTCGGGCTCATCGAGTAAGAACATATCCACGTCCTTGTCTAGGACCCCAACCATCTCCTTGGGTGCTGCCCCAACATCTTCATCTATGACCATAGCAATTGGTCCTTCCAAGGTACCGTGGCTCTTAGCATGCAACTCGGGGTGTTCCCAAGCAAGATCAAAGGTTTGATCTTGGGAATTCGAGGGATATGTGGCTAGGAAGTCCGCCAATACTTGGGCCTTCTTAGAGGTTGGACCTTGGAATTCAATATCGAACTCCGTGAGTTCTATAGCCCATTTTGCCATTCTAACGGAGGTCTCCGGCTTTCCTAGAACTTGCTTCAAGGGTTGGTTTGTCAGCACAATGATCTTGTGTACCCCAAAGTATGGCTTTAACTTTCTCGCAGTATGGACGAGCGCAAAAACATACTTCTCAATTTCCAGATATCTAGTCTCCGCGGGGGATAGAGCTTCGCTCAAGTAGTATACCGGGAGACTTTCATTGGCTCTAGGACCGAGCTTATGGTGAGATCGGAGATATCCAAGTAGAGGTATAGTGGCTCCCCGAATTCGGGCTTAGCAAGGAGCGGGGGATTTTGTAAGTAGTCTTTCCACTCCTCAAATTCCACTTGGGCTTCCTTGCCCCAAGTAAAGACATCCGTCTTCTTAAGTGCTTTGAACAAAGACAAGTTCTTCTCCACCGACCTCGAAATGAATCGGCTAAGGGCTACCACCTTGCCCACCAATTGTTGCACTTCATGGAGGTTAGTGGGGTGTGGCAATTCTTGTATGGCCCTGATCTTTTTCGGGTTTGCTTCAATCCCTCTCTCGGTCACCATGTATCCTAGAAACTTTCCCCCTTTCACGCCAAAGGTGCACTTGGCCGGGTTGAGCTTCATCCCATATTTTCGCAAGATGGCGAAGCACTTGGTAAGACGTGTTATATGTTGGTCATCCTTCTTGCTCTTGACGAGCACATCATCAACATAGACCTCCATGGTCTTGCCTAGCTCTTCGACAAACATTTTTTTCATGAGCCCTTGGTAAGTGGCTCCCGCATTCTTCAAGCCAAAGGGCAGAATAGTGAAACAATACACGGATCCATTGTCAAAGAAACGCAGTCTTCTCAACATCATCCATAGCCATGGGGATTTGGTAGAAACCTTGATATGCATCAAGGAAGCTAAGTACAACGCATCCCGCGGTAGAGTCTACAAACAAGTCAATTCTTGGGAGGGGATATGGATCCTTGGGGCAATACGTGTTGAGGCGAGTGAAGTCATTGCACATTCTCCACTTGCCCGGTGCCTTTTGTATCAACACCACATTGCAAAGCCAATCCGAGTATCTAACTTCTTTGATTTGCCCCGCTGTGAGTAGGCGCGCGACTTCCTCGGCTATGATCTCATTGTCCGCGACAAAAAAATCCCTTTTTCTTTGTGTCAAGTGCGTGACTTTGGGGTCTATCTTGAGACGATGTACTGCCACTCTTGGGTCATTTCCCTTTAAGTCTTCCGTACCCCAAGCAAATACATCCGCATTTGCTTTGAGGAACTCAACAAGCTTGAGCTCCACTTCTTGCACCTCGCGGGCATCCCTCGATTATTTGGACCTCGCGGATTGCTTCCCGGGGCTCAATATGGTTCTCTTGGAGGCGGCGCCGAGTAGGAGTGGGAGCACAAGGTATCTCCGGAATGACTTGGTACTCTTCACGTTCTTTGGGTTGGGGCTCTCCATTCTCCATCATAAGAACATTGGGGAGTCTTCCCATGTGATTCCAAACCATGAGTTCTCCCTCGGGCTCTTGGTTGCAATGCCTTGTGGACATAGAGTAGCACTTCCATGCAGTTTTTCTATCTCCAATGACTTCTCCTACACCTTGAGGGGTAGGGAACTTCATCTTGTTGTGGAAGGTGGAGGGCATGGCCCTAAATTGGTTTATCCCTCCGCGCCCAAAGAGCACACAATAGTCAAATGGTAAGTCCACCACTATAAATAGGAGTAAGTGAGTGGCTCTCTTGGGAGCTTCGCCCATTGATACCGCCAAGTGCAAGGCACCAGGGGCTTCGCCGGTCCTCCACCAAATCCTTTGAGTGCACCTTTAACCGGGAGAATACATTTGGTGCTAACTGCCATCTTGGCTAGAGTGTCAGCGAAGATGATGTTGCAGGAGCATCCTGAAAGATATATGTCCTAGAGACAATCTAGATAAGGGACAATATATGCTTGAGATCACATTTAGCATGTATTATTTTATTCAGCAATAATACAATCTTTATTTATGGCTTCGTATTCATTACTTATATAATTTATTTTTCTGTTATTATTTAATGATTGACTCCATCAACATAAGAAATCAACGAAGCTAGTAGAAGCTCATTGGATCAAACCTTATGGTTCTAAAACCCACCGCTGGTTAAAGATCCTCTACTTACACAGAGAGTATTGGATATGCGAAAACCAGAATGTGGGCATGCATCATATCTTTAGAAGATGTAGTTGATCCCACAACTACGAGGTAACAGGATTACCCATGAAGGGCACATGATCTCTTGGATGTGATTGGCAATACCCGACCACGAAACCATTTAGGTTTTGAAGCTATTCCAAAGTGTCTATGGAAGTAGTGGTGGTAAGGTTGTGAATATGTCCTCAAACTTGAGGGCATTCCGAATGAGTACATCTAGTATCACACTTAGATTATAGACAACGCTTGCACCATAGCCAATGGTAGATACGTCTATAGTTGGGTGTGCTATGAAAGTGTATGTCATTCGGCAATGGCGCCAAGAACAGGATTCATTCCCCATGAGTAGCTGATATACTATGGGAGGATTTCAGTTCTCATTGTTAGTGTGATTTGTTAAGTCATCGGCAGATGCATATGGCATGTTCAATATGGTATTGAACATGTGCATTAAATCAACTAATAGAATGAGAACAATTGAGTCATTAAGATCAGACAATTAATCTCTGATCGCGGCTCAATAAAAGTTATCCGTGAAATGAAAGGACATTGCCACTACATGCCTTGTCGACAGGTGGTTTTGCATTCCTTCAGCAAACGTCCTCATGAGAATATATTGTCTGTAAGACCGATTAGGAATCTTATGGAACTCTGATGTTGGAGTGTCAGTGCTATTCTTGATGAGCCCCTATGTGTCACACAATACGGTCGTTGTAAGTCTAGTGAGATATTAATTAATTATTTATTGGATCAATATTAATTAATAATATGGAGAAGTTTGTTTGAAATTGGATTTTAAATTAATATCATATGGAGAGAAAATCAAGAAAAATAATCAAATTGAATTTGGACGGGAAGGACCGGGGCCGGGCCATTTGGCCCGACCATAGCCGAGCCCAAGAGACCGGCCCAAACGGGCCGACTGCTAGGGGGCGGCGGCTGGGGAGGGTTTCTTCCCTCCCCATTTTCTTTCCTTCTAGGGTTTGTTTTCTTGGGGCCTAAGTCAAATTCCTAATAGACTCCTAAATTGTTTAGAGTCCGATATAGAAATTTTGTTAGGGGATTTGGCTATAAATACAAGTCATTTTATTTTAGTTTGTTACGCATTATTCCCTACAGAATGTCTCTAGCATATCTTCTCCATCTCCAGATTTAGAATAAAGCCTTCATAACGACTTTGACTTGCAACGATTTATGGATACCAAGGTTTGAAGTCGTGCATGAATCATCTTGATGAAGAGCTTGTTGTATTCGACTTTGAAGAATACTCGGACGATGTTGCTGCCCTTATAGACGAGCGAATCGCGGAGCTCTATTTCATCAACGAACAGAACGAACTACCGGTTGATCCGATTCAGTATATGTATCAACCCGTGACAATAATCATGAGCATGATCATGTATATTAAGAAAAATATTAAACTTCCGCTGCGCAATGTTCGAGATATTTTCTTACATATTTACTAACAGTGGTATCGAAGCTAGGCTTGTTCACTGATTATATGCGTATATAATTCTATTATTGAGTTTTATGATTATGTTTTTGTTGTATAAATCTCCAGATCCAGTTTTGGAAACTATATTAAATTTTGAATTTAATAAATATGTGTGTTTGTATACGTATGTTCGGGGAGGGATTTGGAATCCCTCCCCTAGACTGTCGGTGGCTGCTGCCGATGGCAGCAGCATCGTTGTTGCTTCCATCGGCAGTAAGGCTGCTGCTGTCTGGAAGCAACAGTCTGCTGCCAGGGCAGCGGCGGCTGCCCTAGGGCAGCACTGGTACTGCAGCAGTCGCCGGTAGGCAGCCTGGGGCTACCGGCCGGCGCGCTGCTGTTAAGGGGGGTTGACTTGGTCAACCCCCTTTCCTTTCCGAATTGGGCCTTCGAATTTAATTTTTCGACGTAATTGGATTTTGTTAAAAGATTGAAATTCGTAAACTCTATTTATTTGATTTGGAATTAAATAAATATATTTTCTGGAGCAAAATATAAATTAGATTTATATATTGAATTTTATATAACTTAAAATATTCATAATGACTCTTTAGTTGCTATTGTTTACTTATCTATATGTTTATTGTATTCAAAGGCATGTTTACATTATGCTAGTCTGCTATACATGCGAGGTAGGCGGCGTCCCTTATGTGATAGACCGCATTTTATTGTGCATAGGTTGGCGGTGCCCATTACTTGTTAGATAGCTTTTCATATGATGAGTTAGCAATGCTCTATTGTTTGACGGACCGCTTATGCATGCTTGAGTAGACGGCGCTCATAATACTTTATGCATGTTAGGGATCTTGGCTTAGCAAAAGTACCTTGACTATGGTAGTCACCCCAATCAATATGAATGTTCAAATTTGTTTTTTTAATTAATTCAATTTTAAAGATGCCTCCCATCTTATATGTAGATGAATCGCCCCTATTTGCCTAATTGGTGTTTATGCCATAATATTCATCTAATTTGAGCTCATTGGGCGTTTCGCCTACAAAGATACAATATAGTAATGTAATTGCTTGATGGTTATCATTTCACTTGTATGAGTATTTATGCGATAGCATTTGCTCAAGTCGAACGGCATCACATCAAACTGGGTTTGGTGAAACAAGAGTTACATATTTGAATTTAAAATACATGTAATTGGTTTTGATGCCTACCTAAAATTATTATTGCAATACACAAGCCATAGCATGGTGTTGTAATAATAAGTTTTGGGATCTTGTCCACTCACAAACTTTGATATATATTGTTTCGTATTCATTTGTTTTGGGGGCAATGAATATGCTAAAATGAGTGGGAATTAAATACTACTAAAGACCATGTGTGTATTTAGTTTGCTAATTGTGATCATAGATTTTAATTTCACTACCGTTATTAATATCTCTCTATCTATTGCTTTCTTATTCTCTAGGTTAGAAATGTCGAGCTTGTCCGTTAGAACTATCCTAGACAAACTCACTCTTACCGGTCTGAACTTCCAGGATTGAATCCGAAATGTTCGTTTGGTCATGCGTCAAGAGAAGATTGAGTATGTACTAGACTCAGCTGCTCCGGTTCGCCCCACTGAGGAAAAGGATCTCAAGGAGTTTGACGCGGATAGTACCAAAGTCAAACATCTTGATGATGCCTACAACGCTCAATGCATAATGCTAGCTTCTATGTCGATGGAATTGCAAAGACAACATGAGAATTTGATGACATTTGAAATGCTATCCCATCTCAAAGGACTCTTTGAGAATGTCTCCAAGAGTGCCGAATATGACATTCTTAGAGAATTGTTCAAGCAACACATGAATGATGGTGCTGATATCTCCGCACATGTTCTCAAGATGATTGGACTCATCGAGTGACTCGCAATCGTGGGAGTTAAGTTTGAAACTAAGGTTTCCGTCATTATCATTCTCCAGTCGCTGCCGGATTCATATTCGCAGTTTATCATAAACTACAATATGAGTGCCAATGAAGCTACGCTTTCTGAGCTCCACAACATGCTTAAAACTTACCAACAAGCTTTACCCAAGGGGAAATAAGTATTGATGGTTTCTAAGGTCTCAACTCCTAAGGCTCTCAAGCCAAAGGATAAGAGCAATAAGAAGAAGGGCAAGGTTGGACCTAGTCATTCAAGTGCTAAGCGTAAGGGTGGAAGCAAGAAACATGCAGGGGTGGACAAGGACACTTGTCTCCATTATAATCAAAAGGGACACTGGAAGTGGGATTGTCCCAAGGCTAAAGCTGATGGAGTTGTGAAGCATGGTGCATCCATCTCCACCCAAGGTATGTTTGTTATTGAAGTTAACAATTATACAATTGAAAATTCCTGTGTATTGGATACATGTTGTGGCTCACACATTTGTAATAATGTACAGGGGCTCACAAGAAGCAGGAATGTTAGACCAAGGGAAATCGACCTACGAGTTGGCAAGGGCTCTCGAGTTAACGTCGAACGAGTAGGAACTTATGTAATAGATTTTCCCTCCGGTTTTAGACATGAACAAAATAATAGTTATTTCGTTCCTTCTATTACCAAGAATATTATTTCCATTCCAGTGTTGGACAATGAAGGGTTTTCCTTCCGTTTTGCTAATAATAATTGTTGTATTTCACTTAAAGGAACTGTTCATGGAACAACTTTTCTTGTGAATGGTTTATATATGCTCAACT
>JAQRGC011867348.1:0-10472 GCA_028659135.1 Plantago lanceolata
AATGTCTTTTCGCATCTATTCGGAGCCAATATTCTAAAATTGATGGCACTACTAATCAATGGGAATCTTAGGCCGAAACTACTCACTAGTCAGTGCTTAAAGTCGGGAAATTCTTACATAGATCAGGTCTATGAGACTTTGATAGACCATGTGGTCTAAAATAGTACACAATTGTTGACTATTTTGTGTGCCCCACACTTATTGCACATGTGGCAAATTTGTAGCCACAAAGTCTATGAAATTCATCATAGACCAAGCCTATGCAATAATTTTCCCTTAAAGTCTTAAACCCTAATTAAGATCCACCTTTTTAACACAAACCAGAATCTTTCTAAAACCACTCCCCATATCACAACTAGCAGCTGCTCTCTGCACCCAATCTCCTCTCACATCACATTCTCCCTCTCTCTCATACACAGCTATGTGTGGGATTCTCGCCGTGCTCGGCATCGCCGATAACTCTCAGGCCAAACGCTCCAGAATTATCGAACTCTCCCGGAGGTATATAGATTTATTATTGATTGCTTTTTTTATTTTGTTGTCACATTTTGCTGTGTTGTCGATTGAATGCTGACGAAGATGCGTTAGGGTTTATTAGCATTTCAATTTATGCATTTGTTTGTTTCATTCTCTATCGATTCAATTCAATGGAACCTCACTGTTCGATATACCTTCATTGTGGAATTAGCTTTGTGGAGTATTTTGTTATCGTGAATGAATTCAACTGTGTATGTATTGTATTGATTTGTCTGGGAAAAATGATACTAGAGCTGTTGTGCGAAAATTGTTATCAGTGAAAAAGTGACTATTAGTCTGATGATGCATGATTTCCCTATGTAAAATTCATGCGTGATGTATTGAAGGGGGAAGATGTTCATGAACACTTGAAATTTGGGTGTGTGCAGGTTGCGCCACAGAGGTCCTGATTGGAGTGGGTTGTACAACCATAAGGATTGCTACCTTACTCATCAACGCTTGGCTATTGTCGATCCCACCTCTGGAGATCAGCCACTTTACAATGAAGACAAAACTGTTGTTGTCACCGTATGTCTTACAAATAATTCCACCTTGTTACTTTTTAATGAAGTATTTAGTTTAATTTGTTCATTCTTGATCTTCGTCGTGGTTATTAAGTGGTTTAAAGGAAAGGGTGTAAGACTATTTTGCTGAATTCAATACATTTACGTACATAAACTATTTAGTCCAGCATGGTGTACTGTTTACGAATTCATACTATTTTCATTCTATGCTTGCTTTCAGGTTAACGGTGAAATTTACAACCATAAGGAACTAAGGGAGAAGCTGAAGTCACACAAGTTCAGAACTGGAAGTGATTGTGAAGTTATAGCTCATCTGGTATGTACTTTAACAATCTATTGGGTCAGTAGATTACATGCATGATTAGTGTCGACTTGTCTTGTATATCCTGACAAATTGTTTTTTCAGTATGAGGAATATGGAGAAGAATTTGTCAATATGTTGGATGGAATGTTCTCTTTTGTGCTTCTTGATACTCGTGACAATAGTTTCATTGCTGCTCGGGATGCCATTGGTATTACTCCCCTTTATGTGGGCTGGGGTCTTGATGGTAATACATTTTTCCCCTGCCATAATTGTTGGCAAGTTTCTTTAGTTACTCAGTGGCATTGGGCAAGCAGCAAAGTTGTTCAGGGCTTACTTAATGAAATTATTGTTCATGCTACAAGTATTAATGTTGGTGTGCTGCCTCATTGAAAATTCATGTCACATGCTTGCATAAACATGTCTGTAAAACTGGATTGATTGTCTAAGTCTCACTTAACCAAAGTCATTTTTCCTTGTCATCCTATAGCTATTTTCATCTGAGTTTTGCATTTTCTGCAGGATCCACTTGGTTTGCTTCAGAAATGAAAGCTCTAAGCGATGATTGTGAAAGATTTGAGTCTTTTCTTCCCGGCCACATATATTCTAGCAAAACCGGTATGCTCATCTATTTGCTATATAAGTGTAGTTTACAAAACCTATGCGTACTGTATCTAGATTTTCTTGGTCATAGCTCTTGAAATTCTTGATGTGCGCTGACCTTTGGCTATGGATATAAAACCAAAGAATTCTCAGGTTCTGTTTCGGAGAAGTTAAGCATATTGAAAAGGAGTAAAGTGAATTTTCTTGTTTAGTTTTTTAATGTGGACAATTATTTATTGCTGTCAGGATATACCATTTACCAATTTCTCAATTATCTTTTATGGTTAATTTTAATTACTGCTACCGTGTGTCAAATTAGTAAAATTTCAGACTCTTCTCCGATGCACCTCAGCACATGCACAATATGGTGGTAATGTCAATGATAGCAGAAACTAGGGTCAGGCTACTTGACTATAGAGTGACAAAGCTAATAGCATGTGTTAATATGTGTTCTACTGTTTCACTAGCACTCTTGTTACTGGTGTGGACTAATATTTTCTGCCTGATCAAATAATGGTAACAGGAGGAATGAAAAGATGGTACAACCCACCATGGTACGGCGAACAAATCCCATGTTCTCCTTATGAACCCCTTGTACTGCGCAAGGCCTTTGAGAAGGTTGTTTTAATTAATATGTTTTCTCGCCTCTAGAGTCTAGATTGTTTTTAAATGCTCACTTAATATAAAGAAACTTTTTTCTTTTTTACGATCTAGCATCAATGTTCACACACGTGAATCTTACCCCGAGTTTTGTTAAACTGTGATTTGCCCCATCCGTTAGAACTTGAAATTTAGACATCATAAGTGTTTTGCTGCAAGAGTTACAATATTAACTTCATGTGGCAGAATGACAGGAAATCCCAATACAAGTATAAATCTTTCAATTTGTCAAAAGTGGGAAAATCACACAGCACTTTTTTCCGAAAGTTATCCTATTGATGTATGTCTGTATTGTCTGAAGCAGATATACATTTTGTCTTTGAGTATAAAATAAATATCAGATGGTATTTTTTTTCACTCTGTTATGTAATCATGTGATAGTGATACTCATATCTCTTCTATTTACCTAGCATGCTGAGTGAAGGACAGATGCATAATTCAACAAGTCTAATGTCACATGGGATCTGACTTTGTAAAATGTATGTTTATTGAGCATACACATCATGCATCACTCTGAGTGTCATTTTATGCTTTGCTATTGCAGGCTGTTTGTAAGCGACTTATGACTGACGTACCATTTGGTGTGCTTCTATCTGGGGGACTTGACTCATCACTAGTTGCTTCAGTGGCTTCTCGTTATATGTCTGATTATGCATCAGCCTGCCAATGGGGGTCACAGCTACATACCTTTTGTGTTGGTTTAAAGGTAACACTTTATGGTCTTCATATTTCACTGTTGGTTAAGGTTGTTTTTGCCAGTTGAAAGCAATGTGTTATTGGGCAATAGTATGTTGTGAAATGTTTTTTTTACGTATATCATCAATGATAGTTTCTTTCTCTAGAAACTATTTGCTGATCTTGAATTACTTTGTCTTGTTACCTGCTAGTTGGTATTTGAAATAAAAAAAAATCCATAATTCATAAAGTTCATCCATGGACTTATGCAAGTCCGATCTCAAATAAGTTTCAACCATATGTGAACTCTTCAATCATTTTTTGTTGTATGGTGTGTTAATGTTACAGAAATAAAGTAGTGTGCAGCATTGCTACCTCCACATCATCCCCAGCTTGCTTAGCTATCTAACTAACCAGTGCTAAACCTTCAGCATCACATAAATACAACTTTTAATATGATATAACTGTTTCATCACTTTGAGTTCTATTCCCTGCCAGGGTTCTCCTGATCTGAGAGCAGCCAAAGAAGTCGCAGATTATCTCGGAACTCGTCACCATGAGTTTCACTTTACAGTGCAGGTAAAATGTTCGCAAGCTTATGGATTCATCTGCTTTAAAGCCACTCCTCGCCTGATTGATCTTATTATGTGTTGCGCTCTTTTTCTTGTTAAATCAGGAAGGTATAGATGCAATTGAGGAGGTCATCTATCATGTTGAAACTTATGATGTGACAACCATCAGAGCCAGCACACCTATGTTTCTAATGTCCCGAAAGATCAAATCTCTTGGAGTTAAAATGGTTCTTTCAGGTGAAGGCTCTGATGAAATTTTTGGGGGCTATTTGTATTTTCATAAGGCACCCAACAAGGAGGAGCTTCACCAGGAAACATGTAGAAAGGTACTTGGTGTTAAATTGGTTTACCGACTAGGCTACTTGATTGTTTTCATTGACATGCTCCTTTAGCTTTTTGCTATATTTCTAACCAAATCTCTTCTGTTGTAATGCCAGATCAAAGCTCTTCATCTTTATGACTGCTTGAGAGCTAATAAATCAACTTCAGCATGGGGTGTCGAAGCACGTGTTCCATTCCTGGACAAGGAATTTATCAATACTGCAATGGATATTGATCCAGAATGGAAAATGGTTAATATTGGTTTTCTTTATTGTTGATTTTTCTTCCGACCGCTACTCCGTCATTTCGTTAACTTTTACTGTATTATGCGCGTGAACCATTAGCAGTGGTAAAAAGTGAAGTCTGGGATATCTTAGTACAATTTTTGCTCCCCTCCCCCCCCTCTTTAAGGTTAATTGATAAGAGACTGAGACAACTCAAAATAATTTCTTGAATGAACTTGGGTTCACCTTCATTATAGCAACACTAATAGATCCTTGTATGCATAAGCTTTGATGATACTAATTGACAAAAACTTTTGTTCAGCAAGTGAAATATGTTTTTGACTTTTTGTTCTACTCACACTGGCAGATAAGACCTGACCTTAAAAGAATTGAGAAGTGGATCTTGCGCAATGCCTTTGATGACGAGCAGAATCCATACCTGCCCAAGGTTTGTGTCTTTGTTTTTATAACCCTTTCACTGGGTTATCCGTTTTGTGTTTCCTACAAGTCTTTCAAGTACAGTTTTGGCGAGTTGTGGAGTTCTTTACCCCACTTTTTTTTTTTTGTTTCCAGCACATTTTGTACAGACAGAAAGAACAGTTTAGTGATGGAGTGGGATACAGTTGGATTGATGGCTTGAAAGATCATGCTAACCAACAGGCAAACCATCTCTCTTACTTCAAAACTCATTTGATTTCATATTTATGTTGCATATGTGATGCTGATACATTTCCGTGCATGGTTCACAGGTTACAGATTCAATGTTAGCTAATGCAAGTTTTGTTTACCCTGAGAATACTCCAACAACCAAAGAGGGTTATCATTACAGAACTATCTTTGAACGGTTTTTCCCCAAGGTAATTGGCTATTAACATTATTATATCTTGTTTTGACTCTGTATTCAATGAAATCAAAACATCTAGTATACATTGGCATCAACACTTTACATGGCAAAAAGCTAAAGGAGCATGAAGTACTACTGGAATACTACTACAGTATAGCACATGAGAAATAATACTGCTTCAAGATAAACGTGTGTTCAACTCATTTCAGATATTGTATTTCATTTCTGCAACTTGAAGATATGTGTTCAACTCATTTCAGATATCGTATTTCATTTCTGCAACTTGAAGATATGTGATCAATTTATCATACCTAATAATAAAAGAATGTGTTAATGTAGTACAAGAACCACCGTAGAATCTTATATTCCAACTGATGTGATTTTTTTTTTCCGAACCACAGAATGCTGCCAGATCAACTGTTCCAGGAGGTCCAACTGTGGCATGCAGTACCGCAAAGGCTGTTGAATGGGATGCGGCTTGGTCCAAGAATCTAGACCCCTCTGGTCGAGCTGCCCTGGGTGTTCATGTAGCTGCATATGATGATGCAAAGACGGCTGCTGCAGATGCCACAGTCAACGGCACCCCAAAGTAATGTACAATAGGACCTGAATTGTGGTTTGACTGTAGCTTTTCTAGGTTGAATTTTATTCTTGTGTAGAATAGTACACCATGCAATCACCAACCTGTCTGGGGAATTGAATAATATTTTATCTGCATCTCGTGTTATAAACCATGTTTCTCAAGTACAAAGTTTTGCCAGGTAAAAATGGCAGCCCGCGTGTTATCTTTTACAGTAGGATTTAGCTGCATGCATTTTGATAGATGTTCTGCAAATCTCCATGTAAATAGTGACGTTAATTCTCATGAGGAGACATGTTTATGATCTGTACTACACATTAAGGGACAATCAGGATTCAGTACTAGACTGGACCTAGGAGAGTAGCAGTGGTGGTGCCGTGGTAAGGTGCTGGAGTATCAAAATAGAAGTTGGCGTTCATTCGGTCATTCTCGATGGAGGTATATAGTGGGTTTGGGTATTTGGATTTATTAGGTTGATGTAGGTGTATTTGGAGTTATAAGGTGGTAAAGTTAGTAGTGCAGGAGTAGGACAGAGTTAGATTTGCAGTCGCAAAACTCCGACAGAGTCATATATCGGGTTTGAATTATTTGGAGTTATAATATTGGTGTGAGTGTATTTGAAGTTATAAGGTGGGTGTGCAGAGTAAAATAAAGTTAGATTCTTCATTTCAAAAAAAGGACTACACTGACCTGAATATCTCTGTGATGCTAATTGTGTAGAATGAAAAATCTTGTAGGGTCTTAACCATATCTATTCCTCAAACATTCTACTAAATGTAATACTGGCAACACATAAAATTAACAAAACACTGACAAAAAAACGATGTTTCAGTCCACAATAGTTCCATAAAATTAAAAACACCGGCAAAAACGATGTTTCGGTCCACAATATTTCCCCATTAATCATATATGTCTATCATATGAATATCACCAAAGTTCACAATTCTACGAAGAAGAAAAATATAAAATAATAAGGTAAACTCTGGCCTTGAAACTTACTGAAATGCGCAATCGAAGGTCTACCATCTGGCAGGAGAAATGATAAAATCTAAGGTGTATCTAAATCCAAGTAATGTCTCAACTCTCAACTGCATAGTTGAAACTTAAAAATGCAAGAGAAAAATTGTTGGCAGCTTCAGTAACAGCCTGCCATCCACCATTCAGTAGTTTGGTGACAAGTCGTCAAGAATGAAATTCTTTACCTTTTCTGACACTTCAAATTTTCCAGTAAGCTATGCCTTGCAACTGAATTCATCATGAGTCACAGCAAAATTTAGCTTTTCCAGCAAGCTATACCTGTGAGCAGGTTAGCAGGGATGGATTCTCTTTTGACTGAGTTCTGCGTCTCCATGGCCATACCACTCTCTTGATGCTTGTAGACACTTGAAAAATGATCCATAATGTTGTATACAACCATGGAAAACTATCCTGTATGATAACCCACAATCTCGGGGTAACAAATCTGTCTTCACCACCCATTATGGAGGTGAATGTATGTATGTATGTATGACTAGAAATTCATCTCTACCATCCAAACACTCTGGAGGAAATTTTTTCACTCCGCTTCAGATCAAATGAGTAAAATCAACAAGATAACAACAAAAACAAACATGTAAGACGATGAATCACTAATTTCTGGGCCTCCAGGTCCTCCCCCGACATTTTGCACTTCCACAACGACACTGAAATGCCTCAATTGGATGGTTGTGATCATCAAAGTCGATTCCATAATCCTGGAAAAAATTTCACATGATATGAGCATTTATATTTAATTGATCCAGAGCAACAGTTTCAGAGGATAGAAATAAAAAACAAGTGAGTACTCTGCCACAGTATGGAATTTTCAGACTTACCCAAGTAAGTTCTTCAAGAGCATTTACTTCCCTTTGAGTGAAGAAAGCAACCTACAACAAGGTAAAACCAAAATAAAAAAAATTCAGACACACAAAAACACAAAAAAGTAAAAAAGAGGAAGTCTCAGCAAGTGAAGATAAACTAGGATGTTCAGTACATACATGATAATAATGACGATCAAGAGTCTCAATCTGCACTGGAATCTCAATTAAGTTTCCATCAGCACATCTGTGAAAGAAAAAAAGTCACAAGGCTATTAGAAATAGAGGATAGAGATATGGTAAAATAAGCTACATATATAGAAGGAACTTACCGGTGATTCATAAACCGAGCAATATTCCCATAATCTGTTGCATCCAGGCAGAGTGCTTCTTCATCCTTCAGAACTGATTCTGTAGTCCAATCTGAATCAAGGAGTACAGGATATACATGTCTTCCCTTGCGTCTCTGTTTATTTCTCTCGTACAACTCAGTGTTCGTCAATATCTCTCCTGCGTACTCACAAATGAAAGCACCTGCTGGTAACTTTTCAAGTGTTCGAACACCCCATCCTTTACCATTACTGGCGTGGAAAATCTAGCATGCATATAAACTTATTAGAAATTATAGGCCAGAAATTGAAAGCAATACAAAGAATAAATATCAACCTTTTTACACACCCACCTGCAATTTCCGAGATATGCCTCGCTGTACAACTCGATTCCCACATTCCATACTGCAACCACATTTTTTCCAACATTCTTTAATGAATGTTCTCATGAGGTGACCTTGGCATTTTTTAGGATTCTTGTCCTTCTTAATCCTCTCCAAAGGGCAATCATGACAATATTGCATTTGGTTACTTTTCGGAAAAAGACAGGATTCTAAGAATCTTGGATTTAAAAGTCCTTCAGGTGTGTAAGCAAATTCTCCGCCTGTCTCCTGAGCGCAAGTACATGGTAGAGAAGAGGAAATGCAATTGCCTTTGCACCCCGGACAACAATCCTCATTTGAAATTCGAGCTAATGAAATGTGTACATATGCAGATTGATATATCTCAGTACTCCGCATATAAGTAAATTTTGGCAGATCCCCACCACCACGCTCTTGCAATAGAGAAATCTTCACTTTCTCTGAACCATTAGTTATGTCATCTTTATAGACCGCCCCTTTCAATCTAGTTCTTACTTGGTTGTCTACCATACTCGATTCTTGAGTAGGTCGTAAATGAGAACTTCCTGGTGCTCCACCATTTGATGAACTTCCTGGTGCTCCACCATCTTGAATCTTTTGGATCATGGTCTGTGGATTACATGCTGGACCCTTCTTTTTTTCATGTGAACTTCGTAACATTTCAATAGTACCTAGAAGGTCCATTTATCCATTAGAAACAACATAAATCCATTTAATAAAAAACTTACGAGGCAAGAAGATGAGATATTATCGTCAAAATGAAAAGCCTAACTGTGTAACTTGCCTTTATTCTTTTTAGTTGCATGACGACCAAAATGATCAGGCTCAATGATAGGAACTCTTGGGACTGATTGAGAAGATTCTGCAGGTCTCTTATTTTTAGTGTTTCCTATTTGACCATTCATTTCTGAATTGGCACCACTCTTTTCACCATCAAATTTAGAAGGACCATTAACTTTTGAGTACCCTTTGTCTGCTTTCTCGAGTGGGCGTTCATCTTCCACGCCTTTTTCAGCCTTCAGCAAAAAAGATATAAACATTAATAAGAACATTAGCGTACAGCACAATATGTTAATATAAGGTAAAAAATTCGCCTTCCATAACGAAAGCAAGGTGGTAGTAGGGCCACTATAGCATAAAACAAAAACACATGAAAGTTAAAGCAACATTGATGGGTCAGAACTCAGAAGTAGTCCTGGTTTAGGTTAAGCCTAGAAACCTAGGTAATTATTCCAACTAGTTCAGTTAAAATACTTGATTCTGAGGCTATATGTCGATAGTAATGTCCTAGTAATCAACAATGAATAAACTGCTCCACTCTCTTTTCATATCTTATTTTCTTTAAACTTTTAATTGAAATGAAATTATACACCATTCTGTTCATATATATCACAGAGTAGTTTGTTTATTTTATACTTCTTCTACCAATAAAATTATAGGAATGATGGTGTTTTTTTTATCGAGCCAAAGTACATGTTCTTTTTTCTTTTCTTTTCTTTTTACTATTTTTTCTCTCTTCTAAATCAAAATCCTATTCTTATCCAACAATTAATACACTCTATTCTTACACAGCATCACCAAATTATAAAAGGGTACTTCAGTCCAAAAAGGACTTCTTTCAAAACAGGCTGACTATGAGTACTTAAATGTCAATCATTTTATAGGTTTCAGATAATCTGAGGTAGCACTACCTAGATTCACAGTGGATCTAAATCCTGCACTAGAAACAAAGCCTTGTGATCCCATAGCAAGTAGATGATAAATCGAGCCTTGGCTATCCAAATAAATTTACACCAAATTTGATTGAAGCATCTTTCTCTCTATGATATACATACAGGAGACATATCATGTACTTATCTGTGCAAATCCATTCTTTAAACTAAAAACACCGGAAAAAACATCAACTTAATTATCAAGTAATAGCCTCAAAATGTGCATGTTTTCCCTCAAGGGGAATGCATTTGTCATGTACTCAACCCCCGCTGAGCACAAGGATCAATAAATACGATTCATAGGCCATATACATCTCGCTGGTGCAATATTGTTGATTTTAGGTTTAAGCCCGCAGTGTTGCTATTAGATTTAAAGAAAAGACATCATACCATGAGAGTGTGCATATTAATGAT
>JAQRGC011867474.1:0-11931 GCA_028659135.1 Plantago lanceolata
ATTCCCCTTTCACCATCCAAGGTCCCTCCTCAAAAACACGAAGCATACTCTCCTCATCCTCAAATCGGAACAAAAATACATTGCGATCAACCACATGGATGTTTAGTTTTTCACTCCATCTGCTAGCAACATATCTCTGCATAGCCTCAAAAGGAAGCTGTAAACCTATAACTGCGCCAATTAGAGTAAATTTCCAAAAATTCACAGTCGAATCAACCTCCGCAGCAGTAAATTCCAGCATATCTTCACGGTTCGCCGGAGGGCAGAATTCAACAGTTTTGTTATGCATACTGCATTATTATGAATTTATTGGGTCTACAATATGCAAGACATAAAACATTCAAAGCTTCTAAAAAGTGAAGTGACATTCAGACATTTCATAGATCTATGGGGGTAGAAAGGAACCACACATGCATGCAGAGGGTGCATCATACATATAGTACTAGTGATTGTTCATATATAAAGAAACAAAAAATTACTAACTTGTTAATCATAATCACAATTCATACTTATTCATCCAACAAAAATTTGTATCCTGTGAATCAAACATATTCGATTAAAATTTGAAAAGAGAGATTGTTCAGGGCAATCATGAATAAAACAGTCTACTACTTTACAATGTTTAATCTCCAAGCAGGTCATAACAAATTTATCTTCGGTTGCGCAGTGCTCATCTTGAATTCCTGATTCCCCGGCCATCTTTCATGCTCTGTGCATATGGCAATCCAAATGCAAGAGTTCAGAAAACATTTAATCAAGGGTCTCACCACAGCCAAAAGACAAGAAAAGGAGTATTGGGGTTGGATATACATCCATGACATACCAATCGTTTAAAGGATCCATTTAGTGCAGCTTTATTCGGCGTCTCCGAATCTGATTTGGCTCGATCTAAAGCCTGCAAGCACAAAAGATGTTAATGTCATACTTCTGCAGGCTCAATATTTGGCGATGAAAGACAATCTACGGTAATACCGTATACCAAAGAAGTAAAATTCATCAATGAGATCCTCTATGGGAGGAAATGTCCTCAGAATATAGATGTATAAACAAAGGCAAGGACATCATCAACATGGCTATTTTTCCTTGCAGGATGAGAAAATGCAAGATTTCTCAATAAATAGATTATGCGCCAGATGCTGCTCTCTACTGACCAGCTTGCAGATTTATGTCGGTGATAGCTGATAGGGTCTGATGCATCGTTTTGCTTTTACACAATTTTAAGAAGCAGCCTGACTCCAGCTGTCCAACAGAACTTGTGTCTTTTTTACAGTGAATGCAAGGAAGAGTGTTTTCAGACTTCAGAAAGCGGATTATAGATTCTACTTCAGCTGATAATCTCTACAGATCAAATTTCAGGAATCTGGATTTTAGGCTTTTAGCTGATTATTGTAGGTGTTATCACTACTAGAACTCTAGAAGTCGCACTTCCAATTAAATTCTGAACTTTTCACCACTATTGCACAAGCACAATTACCAAACTCACTTTTATGCAACAACAACACGTAAAAAAAACTTTTTCTGGTCCCCTTAATCCACAACCGTGCGTGAAAATGTACTGAACCCAACTCACAACTTCACAGCAAGCACAAGTTATGACAAACACAACATAAGGATATTAGGTTACTTCGGTAGGGCCCAATTTTAATCGCCATGGCAATATAACTCTAACTACATCTAGGCTCAGTCGTATGACTCGCATTAGCTATTAACTGTTGATATTTAGTATTCAGTCAATACTAGACTGTAAGGTAAAATTTCAGAGACTGAAGCTTATTAGAAAAAACTGAACAGAGGATTACAACACATGTCAATAGAATAGGGGAGGTCTGCAATCTGCATATTGTCAGATGTCTTTATGGTGGAATGGGGTTCCATTCAAACTGTCAACCTTTAATAACACATAACAATAATACCTATTCTGAATTTTGATATAAGATAATCATCTGCATACTGCCCTCTATGAAGCATTAATGAACTCATCCAGTTTTAGTAAGACTGCACTAATTCAGACAAACAAGAGAAGTGACTGTTAGACTGTCCCCAATGGTGGCCGGGCATGGGCGGGTCATCGGGGGATTTTTTGGGCTCGATGGCCCGGCCGTCCTGTTTTTTCACCCATTGGTGGCCGGGTCGTGGTTCTTTTTTATTTTTATTTAATTGATAAGGTATGAAAACGATAAGTTTGAATTTGCTCGTAATGTATCCTTTGGTTAACATTTGAATTTGAAATTTGAAAATAGATATGAAATGCAAACACAAATTTGAATTGAAATCCAAATTTTATTACAACGGTTACTGGAATTAAAATTACAAACAAGTCCCACATTAGCTCGAGCCTTTCTCTCTCGAGTTCAATGCTATCGGGATAATGTGTGTTGAACTGTGCCCACGATTGCTGCATTGTAGTGGTGTTTTGAGAACTTTCAGCTCTTGCCGCCCGTTTGGCCTTATCCCGGCCCATAGGGCATTTCTGTGGACTGTTGACACGGTCACCATCCACGTGCATCCGCTTCGAGCCACTACTGCCACCGGATGCGGGTGTTGCTTCAGCACCTGAATTTGGCCTAGGGTCTTAAGTAAATTTTCAGAATCCAAGTACTTATCATACTCTGGTGTGTCTTGCTCTTGCAGCAAGGCATATTGTTTCTCCATTTGAAATCCCTGGCGATATTGTTCCTTGTGGAATGTCTTAGCCAACTTGAGGGTGTCCTTATAGTTATACCCACTCCTCTAGTCAAGTGACTTTTCCGCCTTGGTCAAACACACAACCTAGAAGTTGATTTCCTTGCGCATCCTCACCATCCGCTTCATAATTGAATCGTCGCTACGGGGCTTGAGGTCCGGGTGCAACCCATCAAGCCTAGCAACCTCATACAGTCCACTGATACGTCGGTACAACTGTGTATTCGTCTGGTTCGTACCCACGATCGGGTCCGTCATGATATCCATGTAAAATCGAATGAGGACCAAATCCTCCTGCTCACTCCTAGGTTTACTGCCCCATTCGCCAACATCTTCATTAGCGTTGGCCAGTGGTTGCTTAGATTTCCCGCGAGCCTTAGCGTTGGACTTAGGACGCTGATCACTTGGTGGTTGCGTCTACACAACATTGTCCGTTGAGGCTTGGGAGAATTGTACAGGGGTTTGAGACATGGGGGAATGGTACCAATAAGTTTCTTCGTCGTTGGGGTAAGGCTGTGGGCGGTAAGCAAAGCTCGGTTGGGAATCTTGGACGTTATCAACAATTTGCTTCATTGCGATAGCATACTTATCGGGGAAGTTTCCTTTGAAGTAGGTGAGAACTTTGGGGGTAAAGAGTTGGCTGGGATCCATTCCTTTGGAGTGAATAAGGTTTAGATTAGTGTTTTGAATTTAAAGAAGAGAACAGAGAAATGAGAGATGATGGTGTGAGTTGAAGTGAAGAAATGAGTCTCTATTTATAGAGATCTTGCAGATAGTATTGATGATAAGATGCAATGTGACTCATTGCTGAGCCATATGGCATTGGATGCCAAATTTTGATGATGACATTGTAGATAGGATCAAGCAAAGTTGTCTGTCAACTTGCAGAGATTGGATTCCTTTGAAATTCAGATTTGAAATTTGAATTTCAATTTCATTTGAGTTTTGAATTAGAATTAGAATTGTGCACTTAATTTTAATTTCAATTTTGTGTAGTAATATATGTAAATACACAAAAAAAAAATACATTTTTTTAGTTTAAAAGAAAAAAGACGTAGCCATCTACGGTGCTGCCACGTGGACACACTGTAGCTGGCCATGAACGGGACGCCCCAGGCTTGGGACGCCTGGGGCGTCCATTTTGGACCTCCAAACAGTCGTCCACCATGTTGGAGAAGCGGCATGGAGGACGGCCTGTTGAAATTGAAATTCAAACTCAAATGAAATTGAAATTGAAATTCAAACGCAAATGAAATTCAAATTTTAGATCTGAATTTCAAAGGAATCCAATCTTTGCAAGTTGACAGGCAACTTTGCTCAATCATATCTACAATGTCATCATCAAAATTTGGCATCCAATGCCATATGACTCAGCAATGAGTCACATTGCATCTTATCATCAATCTTATCTGCAAGATCTCTATAAACAGAGACTCATTTCTTTACTTCAACTCACACCATCATCTCCCATTTCTCTCTTCTCTTCTTTAAATTCAAAACATTAATCTAAACCCTTATTCACTCCAAAGAAATGGATCCCAACCAACTCTTTACCCCCGAAGTTCTCACCTACTTCAATGAAAACTTCCCCGATAAGTATGCTATCGCAATGAAGCAAATTGCCGATAACGTCCAAGATTCCCAACCACCATACCAACCGAGCTCGGCTTACCGCCCACAGCCTTACCCCAATGGCGAAGAAACTTACCAGTACACAGAGATGCAACCACCAAGTGATTAGCACCCTAAGTCCAATGCTAAGGCTCGTGGGAAATCTAAGCAACCATTGGCCCACGCTGATGAAGATGTTGGTGAATGATGCAGTAAACCTAGGAATGTACCATGGAGTGAGCAGGAGGATTTGGTCCTCATTCGATGTTACATGGATATCATGATGGACCCGATCGTGGGTACTAACCAAAAGATTACACAGCAGTATCGACGTATCGGTGAACTGTATGAGGCTGCTAGGCTTGATGGGTTGCACCCGGACCTCAAGCCCCGTAGCGACGATTCAATGAGGAAGCAGGTGGTGAGGATGCACAAGGAAATCAACTTATGGAAAGAGCACTCACAACATATTCCCTAACGAGAGTTTTACGGAAAAATAAACAAAATATGTGTGAAATTGTTAATAAATCAGTTTCCCTAAATCTCTTATTAGCCAAAAGAATAAAAGAATAGGGAATGATATACACATGCCAAAATATGGGCAACCCTAAAACTTTTTTAGTTAATTTGTTATTAAGCTATATACTAAATTTAGATTTTTTTTACTTTTATAAATAGTAATTATATATGGATTAGGTTATGGAATAGGGAAATTGATTTTAGTTGAACATTAAATAAGTAATAAAAAATTTATAGGGAATGCACAAAACCATTATTTAAGGGAATTTTTTTAGGTAAACTGTTGTGAGTGCTCTAAGACATTCCACAAGGAACAGCATGCGCCCGGGATTTCAATTGGAGAAACAATATGTCTTGCTGCAAGATACACCATAGTACGATAAGTACTTGGATTCTGAAAATTTACTCAAGAACTGAGGCCAAATTCAGGTGCTGAAGCAACACCCGTATTCGATGGCAGTAGTGGATCGAAGCGGATGCACGTGGATGGTGACAGTGTCAACAATCCACAGAAACGCCCTATGGGTCGAGATAAGGCCAAACGGGCGGCAAGAGCTGAAAGTTCTCAAAACACCACTACAATGCAGCAATCGTGGGCATAGTTCAACGCACATTATCCTGATAGCATTGAACTCGAGAGAGAAAGGCTCGAGCTTATGAGGGAGAGTAAAGCCGAGAGGAAGGCTCAAAAGGCTGAGGAAATGAAGATGAAGAAGGCCGCGTTGAAGGCTACAAACATGAGCCTCTTGTGAGAAATGATGAATGATTACGATAGACTTACCCCAGACCAAAAACAGATATGTGATCACCTAAAGGCAACCTTGTTGGGCAACAATCCAAATAAGTAACATGTTTATTGTGTTTAAGTTTAAGTGCGTTTGAGTGTTTGTGCTTTTAATTCCCGCAGTTTGTGTTTGTGTTTGTAATTTTAATTCCCACATTTTAATTTCTAAGTGCGACTTGTTTGTAATTTCAATTCCATTAACCGTTGTAATAAAATTTGGATTTCAATTCAAATTTGTGTTTCCATTTCATATCTATTTTCAATTTCAAATTTCAGATTTCAAATTCAGATGTTAACCAACGGATACATTACAATTCAAATTCACACTTATCATTTTCATACCTTATCAATCAATTAAAAAAAAAAAAAAAAGAACCACGACCCGGCCACCAATGGGTGAAAAACAGGACGGCCGGGCCATCGAGCCCAAAAAGTCCCCCGATGACCCGGCCACCATTGGGGATTGTCTTAGCATCAGGTAAGGGGTACTTGCCACACTTGACCAACTAAGGTGATAATCAAGAGGCACTAAAACAGAGAAAAAGAAAGGTGACGGTTGAGAAGCAGAATGGCATCAAAGACTCACCTCTATCAGTGATTCCACCCTACGTCTCATTCGAGTGTGCATGAAGCCCTCCGAGCACTGTTCAAAAAAGATAATGTTTGTGTTTATATGACAAATATGAATTACTTGCCTAAAATTCAACTCAATCACGCAATTAAAAGAAAGAAAAAGAAGTTTAAAAAATTCGCGATTCCAAGGTTTGGCAATCAACTTGCTTAAGCAGGAGCAACTCAGCCACTTCAACATTAACAGAATTAAATGACAGCAACGCTGACAAAAGACAGCAAAGCTTCTCACCTTGACATGATAACTCACATATGCATGAAAAGTAGATAAACTCCAAACAGTTCTGTCCAGCTTTCTGCCTTCGACGTGGCGTGGGTATATAACTGTTCATCAATGCAGATGAGTTTATGTTAGACAGAAAAATTTAGGTTAAATGTTTTAATTATCAATTCACAACAAAAGAACACAATTACCAAAACTGACAAATCCAGAATTTGCAGATAATGCTTCATCAGAAGCTCCTTTTAATTCTTCGGGGGGAGAAGGGGACCATAAACAAGGAGGAGCATTGCTAAGTCCAGCAGTTCGCCTGGCTTCCACAAATTCCTGAGTGATGACAAAGCTTGTAAAATGCTGAAACTAGTCTAAGTAACTCCACGGTTAAGAAGGAAAACCCTAGTATAGTAAAAATCGAAAGACTTTAAGGATAATGCTAATTTGGACAAGCGCCACTTAGCACCTTAAGGATTGAAGTACAACGAGGTCCTCGGAGCCAGAAAGGAATGGAACTGCTTTACTCATGTCGGACAATGGGGATAACAAAAAAACAAACACATGCATATACTTTTTTAACCAGAGAAATATTTTCATTTGCGTACACAACTGATTTATCATAAAGCATAACCCCACATGAGGTGCATAGTACATGAAATTGGTGTTGTCGGCTAATGTTATCAGTTAGGCAATTACCACTCAAAATTCTCTCCATGTCATACTCCTTGTTGAAAAAAGCGAGACCGCCAAGGGAGATTGGGGATAAGACAAACAAAACATACCAGAAACGTAAATAAAGCATCAAGACTTCCAGAGATTTAAGTCCAAGTACCTGAAGGAAAGATGTTGCAAGAGCTGTATCTATGGAATCCTTGAAGCGCATGGGGAAAATCACAGTCACCTTGTCTACCTGCAGCCATCATCACATGCAATTAAGTTTCTATTATTAGTCAATGATGAAATGCAGGCAAAGTCAAGAAAACACTTAAGCATCCACACTGAAGCTTCTGCAAGCAAGATCGATTGCTTTCATGTTTTCATAGTTGTGGGTTGTGACAGTTTCTCTAGCATAAGAGGGCTTACAATAATGTGAAGTATTACTATATACTAGTATCTTTTACTTTTTTAAATCATATATAGGATACTTTTCCATTTTTTTATAAGCTTCCCATTTGAATATTGCGGTGTACAACAATAATGTTGAAAAAGAAGGACGTGGGGTGTTATTGAATAAATAACGAGCGTGTTTGTGTTATAAGGGTAGCGTTATCACAAAAAAATGGTCTGGTAATCTTATTGTGTAATGAATAAAGTGGAAAGGTGGAAGCTTTTTATGGAACATAGGAGTATAAAAAGCTTAAGCTGAAAGTAAATGAATCCAGTAATCAGGTGAAAGAATATTCCTTCTATTCAAGAAACAGGCCGACTTGTCCTATTTTCCAGCTCAAATAATGCTATGACAATCTTGTAACTGAGCTACGAGAAACAACCAACTCAGGAAAGCAAAGAACAATTACCTGTGGAATAACACAAAATGATTCATTTGGCCGATGCACAAGGGATACGAGTTTGTTTAGATCTGACTTTACACCCCTTGAGACAAGTTGTTTCAGGATAGCTCTCAGTGGTGCACCTTGAACCACTTCTCTTATAGAAGCAATCTTGACAAGGAGAGCATGTTTATGTTCTGAAAACTTAGACAACAACACTTAATAAGCCCAGTTTTACAAACTAAAAATGAAAAATACGTCCGAAATAAAAACAAAAATGTTTGTAATAAAATAGAATTGTCAGTTATACAAGATATAAGAAAGAAGAAGGTATGAAAACGCTGGACACATATACTGAGATAGTTCTGCTAACGTCTTTTTTGTTTTAGATACACAAATACAAAGTTGGGTTCATGTTTTAAAATTGGCGATATATGTATATCACATGAGAAAGTTCACCCCACGTCTCTGCGTAAAGCAGAAGAAAGAAATACTCATATATAATGAACCTAAAAAAGTTGTTCTGTCACAGTCATTTATGGCCAGGCAGATACAAACAGGTAGTGTATATTAGGCACTTCCATTTATATAGATGAATGTATTACCGACAAGTTCATTTAGAGCTATCCAGAGTATAAGATTGACAGTACCATGAATTCTCAATATAATCAGAACAGTATTGGGTAAATGTTAGAAGATTCATTAAATGTGTGGTTCAAGAAAGAGCATAGTTAATTCACATAATCAAGATACCACATCTTTTAGCATGATAATGGAAAGCTAAAAGCCTAATAGTGACCTTAAAAAAGTGAACTCATTGAACCTTCATCTGGAGGAAGCTTTGACAAGTTCAGTTTCAGTGTGAGATTAAAACCGTCTTTTGGAGGGTCAAGAATTTGCAAAACTGAACCATACGCAGTTTTTATCGCGTCAATGGCTCCTGGAGGAAGGCCTCCAAAATATACAGTTTCCGGAGGTGGTGTAGGTAATGACAATGACAACAGAAGGATATTTGGATTCTTCACAGTTCCCTGCAGAAATATATAAATCAAGTTTAACAGAGGTTTAGTCAAAGGAATTATATAAGGGCTATAAAATATACCATATGCAATGAATTAGAAGCCTACCCCAACTGATTGGGATGAATGCTTAGTTATAGTTGTTGTATATGACTATATGTAATGAAATGGCAAAATCCTAAAGAGATGGACATGAATTCTTATCTTTAGCTTCCCATATAATGAAAAGAAAAAATCATAACAAAGATATCCAAACAGAAGCACAAAGTACTAACCAGAACATGATAGCGGACATCATCAAACTCAACCCACTGGCAATCTAATTCAGCTCCTTTCTCAAGACTGCAAAGGCCAATGTCAAAATTTGTCACAAAGCCAATTCATCAAATACAAGTGTCTACATAACAGGAAAATCTTACAAAAAAACATCCAAAATACATCGTACTTAGTTGCTTTAAACACCAATGGACCCAATCAATGCAATGCAACAAATCAATCTTACAGAGGCACATGATTCTCAATCCAAAACAACTTTTATTCACATTTTCAAAACTTCACACATATACTATAATAACTCCTAGAGAAAACAACGTATACCGGTGGCAACATGGCACCAAGCAAACAACCTTAATCTATCAATCGTTCAACTCTGAATCAATTCATATAGACTAATAAAAGTGACAATGTGAAGCATATGCTTCCCTAGGCCCTAGAAATTAGAACAATAATGTATCCAAAAAAGTAGAATAACTCTCTTATCATCGAAAGCAAAACTCAGCAACGTCAATCGGACACCGAAATACAGTGACTAGTCATTCTACAATCGGAGGAACAATCAATTTGAGAAGGCACACATTGAACAGACGAATTACTGCGAAATTGCACATAGTAAAAGGAATGATTGGCAACAGTAGAGAGAAGGATTGGATTCTTACTTCTGAACACGAGTAGATAGAACTTGCAGGAGGTATCTACAATGAGACGGCAACAGTATCATCGTGTTCACGATCGGAATCGGATCTCAATCGGTGGAGTTTCAGCTGAAATGGAAGCACCAGAAATTGACAAAGAATCAATCGTAAAGTTGGAATTGCAATAAATCGTCGACGACAAATTTCTTGGAACGTCAGATCACCTAATTCGCGTCTAAAGCTCCGCACATCGCGCATGGATCGGGAGTTCGTAATTTCATTCGATTCATTTCATTTAGGCCATCACATATATCAGTTTAATTTGTAATTATTAAAAAAATTATTACTAATTCTCAAAAAAGACCACGTTATAGAGATACTATAAAAAAAAACTTTAAAATTCACGGATCAACCAGGCCGGGCCACGAATTTTTTTTAAAAAAAATACATAGAAGCTTCAAGCTTGAAGCTTATGTATATCCATGGCTGCCTTGGGCAGCCATAGAAACATTAACAGCAAGCACACAGCTTGCTGCCATGAGCAGTGAGCAAGCTTGCTGTCAAAATACTCTTGGCGGCCATGGATGGAGCTTAAAAGCTCCGTCTATGGCCGCTCTAATTTGATTGTAATTCTTTTTTTTTAGATTTAAAAAGTTCATGTGTTTTAACTTTGAAGTGATACTTAATGGAGTAATTTGAGGTTGTGGAAACATTTTGTTGTTCAATTTGGAGATGATTTGTTGTTAATTTGGGTTATCACAAACCCTAAATCGAATTGGATCTTAGTTTGTTAATAGCACGCAGAAAAACATTGAGCGTTGTGTTAGTAAACATTGAACATCAAAACTAGTAAAATTTCACTGCCATAATAGCACGTCGACAAACATTGAGCGTTCTATTAGTAAACATTGAACATCAAAACTAGTGAAATTTCACTGTTATATTAGCACTGACAAACATTAGCGTTCTATTAGTAACCATTGAACATCAAAACTAGTGAGTAGAACTTTTCAACATCAATGAAGAACTTTTCAAACGCACCCAATGCTAAGCTGATAATCGAAGTTGATACTAAGCAAGTTGTTGACATGCTTAAGGGTAATATGTTATGATGTAAAAATATGTCCAATCCAAGAATAGCGACCTAAGATGAACTACTAAGACGGATCCGACCTTTGGAGGTCCAACTTTACATCTCTCCGGGCTATTCTACTATGAAGTCAGCATGTTCCGAGGAACCGGGTCCAAGACATAGGTCCGAGGCACCTTGCTCGACCTTCATCGCCAAGCTATTCTACTGTGAAGTCGGCATGTTTCAAGGGACCTGGTCCAAGACATAGGTCCGAGGCACCTTGCTGGACCTTTATCTCCAACCTATTATATTGTGAGGTCAGCATGTTCCGAGCAACCTGTTCCAAGACATATAGGTCCGAGGCACCTTGCCCGACCTTCAACTCCAAGCTATCATACTACGAGGTCAGCATGTTCCGAGGAACTTGGTCCAAGACAGAGAGGCACCTTGCCCGACCTTTATCTCCAAGCTATTATACTATGAGGTCAGCATGTTTCGAAGAACCTGGTCCATGACATAGGTCTGATGCACCTAGCCCGACCTTCATCCTCAAGCTACATAACACATGAAGGAGCATTCATAGTCATTAAGGTACGAGGCATTTGGTCCGAGCCATGTCCGAACATCCATATCTGACTAATGAGTAAGAGGTCGGTCCTCTCTCCTGACCCTCAGTGTCCGACCTTGCTCGTGTTCCGACCTAGAGGATCCAATGGACTGCTCTCCCTGCAGGATCATCTACTTAATTGGACCTAATTTATCCATTAAAGGCCCATGAGCATATGTGGTCCAACATGGAGGAATCTTGAGCTTACAGTTGACACTTATCCAAGAGAGTATGATGAACAAGCACTCTCCTATAAATAGCTCTCTACAACTTATGGTAAGGGTCAATGCCTCATTCAACAATACACTTATACATGGAAGGTCCCCAACCTCTAGCCGGTAAAGTCCTAGTCCGGTTTGACAATAGCAAACCCGCGGGTTTAATGCATGTCT
>JAQRGC011867713.1:0-12870 GCA_028659135.1 Plantago lanceolata
GATGTATATGCAAATAGTCTCCCTCACTTTGGGTTGGACCGAAATCCTCACATAACTTATGAGGTTAACCTCACAGTTGACCAAGTTTTGTACCAAACGCCCCCATAGTATTACTAAAAAATGATGCACGCGCGTGCTAGTAAACACCACACAAAACAAATTACTAGTACCATTTGCTTTTTTCCTTACCAAACATCAAAATTTTGGTCAAACCCACACGAAATACTACTCAATACTATAACATCACCAATCTCTGGGCATTACCATTAGATTACCGTTGGTCGAACTACCATTCTAGTGGTAATTCTACCAAACGGTGCTTAAGTTCATGTGCAAATCGACTTTATTACTTACTTCATCAAGGACAGACTGAAAAATTTTCGTTCACATTCAGCTATTTAGAAAATATTACAATATATATACATAAATCCGTCCATAACACGGCCCACGGGCTAATGAAATTTTACACTATAAAATTTTGAATTTTCCGTTTCAACCCCAAACACACAACTGAACATGAAGTTTTATTTTGGACAAATCAGAGCAATAATGACTCTGCTTCATCATAATAGATTTTTTCTTTGCTACATCGTGTTGTTGTGTATCATGATGCTTCAGAGGTCGTACCTTGGTTGTACCATGTGCTTTAATTGTTGTATTGTACAACACGATAAAGCATCATGAGGCACAACATCACGTTGTAGGAAAGAAGTAACCTTCATAACGAGATCGAGTGAATGTAAGTTTATGACACAATATTGAAGAGAATCTCCACGGTTGTAGCCCATAGAAAAATATTAAAAAACAAATAGAAACTCTTTATCAATTTAATTTTGTACCAAATTTTTTGAACACCCTTTACATGTATTCTTAGACCAGCCCCAACGGGCTGGTCATGAAGAGTCTGGCATCCACCATGGTCAAGGCGTTGTGGACACATGCCGCCTTCCCCCTTTCCCCCCAATTCTTGACGCCCTCGACATCCTACGCCAAGGGCAGTTTTTGTGTGAGTCTTCAACTTTTTCCTGGAAGATTCAACTGTTTGTCTCAATTTTCATTTTCTATAGAAACCCCCTCATTTTCGTTTTCAACAAAAAAACCACTCTTTATTACTCATACTTGAATCTGCTCAACAATGGTGAATTCATCATCTACTGTTGTTCGTTCCAATCCTACAGACGACTCAGCTTCAGGTAATACATGCATCTAAGCGAGAGTGATGGGTTTAAGATGTGAACGATTTGTTCGATGGCACCGCTCCCAATTTTGGGATCAAGTTTGACGCCCACGCCTGGGGCATCGGTTTCATGGCCAGATTTTTTTAAAAACTAAAAAAATGTAATAAAAAATTGTTATTTACGTATTATAAGATTATAAGTTCACAAGTCACAACCACCCCCTCAGCTTCCAATCCCCAAATCACCACCCAACAACAACGACACCAGCACAACCATTCCTCCTGTTCCCAGTCGTCAAATCACCACCCAATACTAACGACGCCAACACAGTTGCCGGCGGATTTTTGACATCTCCAGAGACCTTGCAGAAGTGAGAAGTGGCGCAAGCTCGAAAACCACCATATATGGAGCACTTTATCACAAACTACAAAACATAAGGCGTCAAAATTACAAACTACAAAATTCAGGGGTCAAAATTATTTGTTGTCGTAACCAAAAAACTGCCCCTCGATCTGTAATACCCTAGCACAATTATCATTAGTTCATTAATTGCTCTTATTTATCGTTCGTTCGTAAGCGTACCTAGCCTTTGATAAGCAAAGGCGCATAGCTTTGGGGGCCGATGACTTCATGTATAATGCATTTATATGTGTTTAAAAAACATATTTAGACCGTGAGATCTTTATTACTCTAATATTGCAACACTAAATTAAGGTTGCATCGACTATCGTCTACAAATTCAGGCATGCACCAATATGTAAGAGGTTCAGTCAATGGTATTAATCCCTTACTAATTGATGGATATTTCGTTGATTACAACTTCGAATGTTGGAATATTTTTCAATTACGGAACACTTATCAGTTATCACCAACTACAAAATGCCATTGTTCAAACAAATAATTTTCGGCCATTTTAAAAAACTTATAAAGTTTTAAGGGGTGATTTAAACTACTGCAAATATTATGGGGCAAAAATGAAAAACTACAAAATTCAGGGGTCAAAACTATGTTTACCATGACAAAAACGGCAAAAACTGCCCCCTTCCCCCTGAGCCGTCATACTAATATCCGAGCAGAGAGCTTATGATTAGTTCATTACTCATCACTCCTGTGTTGTTTACCTCTCGCTAACGAAACCTAATTGATCGGCACTAAACCTAAGATCCGTACATCTCCGGCGTGAGGTGTATTACAGCCGCCGCCGCCGCCTGAGACGGCGTCTCGTTACTAATCGATCTGTTAACGGTGTCTCTCAACCGCGTTAGCCGTGAGTCTCTCTAATTTTCCGGTGTTGATTGTATTTACTGGTTTAGCCGTGAGTCATCTGATTAGTTTATGGTTTGATGGAATTTTGATGAAATTTTGATGAAATTAGGACCTGGAGTAATCAATTAGCTTTCGCCATGGACGTGCGGTTCCCGTTTTCTCCGGCGGAAGTAACAAAAGTAAAAGTAGTGCAGTTCGGCATACTCAGCCCGGATGAAATCGTAAGATTGCCTTATTTGTTCTGAGTATAATTTGTTCTACAGCTTCATTGAGAATTGGGATGAAACAATTTGTATGTATGTGTACTTACGGTGTGTGGCGTAACCTAGAAATGCATTTCATATGCCCATACCATTTTTTTATTTAGTATCATACACTGTATAGCTTCAATGAGAATTATGGTGAGTCAGTTGGCATTGTTGTGCTTAATATGCTGTATAACTTGAAGAATTAGAACCTTCGAAATGTTTATCTATTACAATACTTTGCCATATTTTAAATGGATAACCGGATTAATTGTATTTTAATTTTGAGTCTTGATTATGTAATTGATTCACGATCTAACCGTGAGTTAGTTGGCATTGTTGTGCTTAATAATGTTGTATAACTTAAAGAATTAGAACCTTCAAAATGGTTATCCATTAGTATATTCTGCCATATTAAATGGATAACCGGATTAATTGTATTTTAGTTTTGGGTCTTGAATATGTAATGGATTCGCAATCTATTTTAGTCAGCGGTAGATGTCAGTTTTCAGTGTAATATGCTGTACATATTAAATGAGAATTAGAATCTTCGAAATAATTGTTATCCATTACGATATTTTGCCATATTAAATCGATAATCGGATAATCATATTCTAGTTTTGGTTCTTGAATATGTAATAATCTATTTATTCCGCTTAGATTTTCATTGAATTTGACTTATAAGCTAAAATGTTTATCCGATGGATAAGTCCGAAATCCATTTGGATAACAACTGGCTTTGTTATTGTATGACATGCTGTATAAGTTCAATGAGAATTATGATGATTGATGACTCAGTTGGCATTTGTGTGTTTTATTGTATACAGCGGCAAATGTCAGTGGTCCATATTGACCATAGTGAGACCACAGAAAGGGGTAAACCAAAACCTGGGGGTCTCAGCGACACACGCCTGGGGACTATTGACCGGAAGATGAAGTGTGAAACCTGTATGGCGAACATGGCCGAGTGCCCTGGTCATTTTGGTCATCTCGAGCTCGCCAAACCCATGTATCACATTGGTTTCATGAAGACAGTACTCAGCATTCTCCGTTGCGTATGCTTTAACTGTTCAAAGATCTTGGCTGCCGAGGTTTGTTATTATGACAAATGTTTGTTATTGGTGGTGTTCTATTGAATACTAGTACATGTAGTGTCGGAAAGTGACTGTTATGCTGTCACCGGTAGTGTGAAGAAAAATGGGAATGTCTATACTGTTTAATTTCTCATCTAATAATATATGATGATCATGTGCTGGTGGTAATTCGGAAGTCTTAGTTAATGAGCCAAAATGCTCAAATCTGGCTGATGAAGTAATTCATGGAAAGTAGTTCAAATGTTGAAAGCTGTGGATCAAATTAAGTAACAATAGTAGTTGTGAATACGACGTTTAACTTCACATTCTTTTTGTGCTTGGAATAGTTGATAACTTGCAGCTTTAGATTCACTCTTTCAGTTCCATTTTTTCCCTCATTTTTAAAATACTATCATTGCTCCTTTTGGACGGTAAAACTTATAAATTTTCTGCATATTTGTTTCAACGAACAGGACAACCACTTATCGCCTATAAGAAGAGGGCACAATAGTTTTAACCATAAGTTTATCTTTTGTCCCTGGAACTCGTTTTCCCACGTTTTGGTGGTCTTCCTGACCGAGTGCATTCATCCAACGTTGCTTTACATTCTTTACTTGCATGACTCTTATGTACTGTATGATTTATGAAGTCATTATGCTGTTACGAAAGTAATTTAATAATTTAATATGCAGGATAGGATTGTCAGTTATTATGTATGGAATAGAAGCAGAATAACTTACCGAGCACATCATAGAATGCCATGTTCCTGTGTTTCAGTAGGACTCATGCATATATTTGATTGTTATTATGTCAAGACCTGTTGTTTTCTTAGAATTATGGTCTAATAAAGAATAATATTGACGTATGCTAGCTGTGCTGAGGATGTTCGCACTTTGCAGTAGCATCAGAACTATACATTTCTCTACTTGTTATTTTTTTATTAAATTCGCGACACAATTGCTGTTTCTGGTAAATTATTTAAGCGTGCATGCATTACTGATTTTGTCTTGCTAGGAGAATTGATTAGTTGAAAACTTGAAGAGTATAAAGTAAATCTTTGGGTAGTGTCCTAAACTAAGCTGAAGGGACTTGGATATTGGAACATAAACTATAGTAACTTACTAGAAGTCTTGCTTCATTTAATGGAACATGATTAATGCACTGGAATAATTGTTAGTAAATTTTTGTTGCACCAGGTTCCTGGCTGTTTAGCCTGACCCTTGTACTTGTACTGTATTTGGATTGAATGATCTGCTGCTTCTTTACCATAGGTTAATCATGTCACAACGCCTTTACAGCCCTTTGATTTTATTTGATTCACTAAATATCTAAATAATTATCTGAAGAGAAGACATCTTCTTCTTGATGAATTGTTCCATACATCACTGATCATTTGTTTTATATATGTTGCAGGAGGAATCAAAGTTCAAGCAGGCCATGAGGATAAGAAATCCAAAAAATAAGCTGAAGAAGATATTAGATGCCTGCAAAAATAAAACCAAGTGTGAGGGAGGTGATGAGATTGATGTGCGAGGTGAAGATACTGATGAGCCAATGAAGAAGAGTAGGGGTGGTTGTGGTGCCCAGCAGCCAAAGATCTCTATTGACGGTATGAAGATGGTTGCGGAATACAAAAATACGAAGAAGAAAGCTGATGACCAGGACCAGTTACCTGAACCTGTTGAAAGGAAACAGACTCTTACTGCAGAGAAGGTATCTTATCTGCATGGGAAATTATTGATACTGTACCTTGAATAATTCTCCCATTTTCACAACTAAAATTTGTTGGGAAACGTGTTCTCATCTCTAGGATGATAGAGAAGGTTGTTAATTGTCTTGTCATCATGCTCCTGCTCTGGGTATATGCGCTCTCTGATGAAATGTGATGGTTATTTGTTTTTAACTCCTGCTTTCTTTCTTTTCAGGTCCTCAGCATTCTCAAGAGAATTTCTGATGAAGACTGCAAATTATTGGGTTTCAATCCTAAATATGCACGTCCTGATTGGATGATACTTCAAGTTCTTCCTGTGCCGCCTCCTCCTGTTAGACCTTCTGTAATGATGGATACCTCGTCTAGGAGTGAGGTATGGCCCTTCCTCCTTAAGTTGTTTATTCCGACTTTTACCTTTTATTCTAGAATCTAGATCCAATACGGCAGCATACTTGGTAAACACGATTCTGGCCAATGATGAAAATGCAATATTGTGTACTTACATTGTAAATCCCTCTGATATATGTGTGAAGACCCTGATACCATGCAACGTATGTTGGGTTTTTGTAAATGAAAAAAGTTCAATATTATATATTTACAATGTAAATCACCGGATTGATGTGTGGAGATTCTGATATCTGAACCACTCTGTGCAGGATGATTTAACTCATCAACTGGCGATGATTATTAGACACAATGAGAACTTGAAGAGGCAGGAGAGGAATGGAGCTCCTGCGCACATCATCTCTGAGTTTGCACAGCTTCTGCAGTTTCACATTGCTACGTACTTCGATAATGAATTGCCTGGACAACCTAGAGTACGATTGTCCTTTCATTGGCTTAATCTTTTGGCATGGACTTTCTTTTTTCCATGTAATATAATTAATATTTTGTGAACTTCAGGCGACACAGAGGTCTGGAAGACCAATTAAATCTATATGTAGCAGGCTCAAAGCTAAAGAGGGTAGGATTAGAGGCAACTTAATGGGCAAGAGGGTAGATTTTTCGGCGAGGACTGTGATCACGCCTGATCCAACTATCAATATCGATCAACTGGGAGTACCTTGGAGTATTGCTTTGAATCTTACATACCCAGAGACAGTGACACCATACAACATCGAGAGGTTCAGCTGTTCACCTTGTTCTTTTGACAGTTTGAAAACATTGGTTTATGTCAATGCTCAAAGCATGATCTATATATCAGGTTGAAAGAGCTTGTGGAATATGGGCCCCATCCTCCTTCTGGAAAAACTGGTGCCAAGTATATTATCAGAGATGATGGGCAAAGGCTTGATCTCCGGTACCTGAAGAAAAGCAGTGATCAGCATCTAGAACTTGGGTATAAGGTTAGTTTTTTTTCTTTCTTTTGAAGTGTGTTTTGGTTAATAATTAGTGTCTAATTATAATATTTGTTGTTCATGTTGCAGGTAGAGCGGCACTTAAATGATGGAGACTTTGTCCTATTCAATAGGCAGCCAAGTCTGCACAAGATGTCTATCATGGGGCACAGAATCAAGATTATGCCCTACTCCACATTCCGCTTGAATTTGTCTGTGACCTCACCCTACAATGCTGATTTTGATGGTGATGAAATGAACATGCATGTTCCACAGTCATTTGAAACTAGAGCTGAAGTATTGGAGCTGATGATGGTTCCAAAATGCATTGTGTCACCTCAAGCTAATCGCCCTGTAATGGGTATTGTTCAGGATACCCTCTTAGGATGCCGTAAAATTACGAAAAGGGACACATTCATTGAGAAGGTGAGGTTACATTGCTTGTCTTAATTTAGTTTTCTTCTCTTACATATGAAACTAATAGCTGCTGCTCTGTTATATGCAGGATGTTTTTATGAATATATTGATGTGGTGGGAGGATTTTGATGGCAAAGTTCCTGCTCCAGCAATATTGAAACCTAGGCCTCTTTGGACTGGGAAACAAGTTTTTAACTTAATCATACCAAAACAGATAAATCTAATGAGGACTTCGGCATGGCATCAAGAAAAAGAGAGAGGATTCATAACTCCTGGTGATACTCAAATTCGCATTGAGAAGGGGGAATTACTAACTGGCACGCTCTGCAAGAAAACACTTGGGACATCTACTGGAAGTCTTATACATGTTATCTGGTACGTTGTCCTATTATCTTTGGTTGAAATCTCGAATTGCTATGGTAGCATGAACTTTCCTTCTCGACATACTCGGATAGAATTGTTGGGCACTGGGCGGGATAGTCTTTATTGTGTTCATGCTGACCCATGTCTTGTGCACAATGCTTCTTGTTTATAGTTAGATGACTATATATACAAGCACACTTATATATAATGAATGGGACTTCAGTATAACAATTTGCTATGAAAGCTGGCTTCATTTTTGTCTCTACATTCAACAAAAAACTACAATGCATGCAGGGAGGAAGTCGGACCAGATTCAGCTCGAAAGTTCCTGGGACATACACAGTGGCTTGTCAATTATTGGCTTTTGCAGAATGGCTTTAGCATGGGAATTGGTGATACTATTGCTGATGCAGCGACTATGGAGAAAATTAACGAGACTATCTCAAATGCAAAGAACGAGGTGAAAGAACTTATAAAGGCTGCTCAATTAAACCAGTTAGAGGCTGAACCTGGTAGAACGACGATGGAGTCATTTGAAAACAGAGTGAATCAGGTCTATAAAAAGATCCCCTCTCTCCATGTAGTTGAAGCCTCACATTGTATATCTTTGTTTGATAATGAATTGAAGCTTGATGTGTTTTTCATGTCTCTAGGTGTTGAATAAGGCCCGTGATGACGCTGGCAGCAGTGCTCAGAAGAGTTTGTCAGAAAGTAATAACCTGAAAGCTATGGTTACGGCAGGATCAAAGGGTAGTTTCATCAACATATCTCAGATGACTGCTTGTGTCGGGCAGCAGAATGTTGAAGGCAAACGAATTCCTTATGGATTCATAGGCCGCACACTGCCTCATTTCACCAAAGATGATTTAGGGCCGGAGAGTCGTGGTTTCGTTGAGAACTCATATCTCCGGGGTTTGACGCCGCAAGAGTTCTTCTTCCATGCAATGGGTGGTAGGGAAGGTCTAATTGACACGGCCGTGAAGACTTCTGAGACTGGGTATATTCAGAGGCGGTTGGTGAAGGCCATGGAGGACATCATGGTTAAATATGATGGGACTGTCAGGAATTCATTAGGTGATGTTATTGAGTTTCTTTACGGGGAAGATGGTATGGATGCTGTTTGGATTGAGTCACAACCGTTGGAATCTTTGAAGCTGAAAAAAGCTGACTTCAATGATATGTACAAGTATGAGATTGACAATTTAAACTGGAATCCCAATTACATGCTGTCTGAAGCTGTAGAAGATCTAAAAACAATTCGTGAAATTCGAAGTGTTTTTGATGCGGAAGTTCAGAAACTTGAAGTGGACAGATTTCAACTCGGGACAGAGATTGCAACCACGGGTGACAGCTCTTGGCCCTTACCTGTTAATATTAAGAGGCTTATCTTGAACGCACAGAAGACCTTTAAGGTTGATTTTCGAAGGCCTTCTGATATGCACCCAATGGAAATAGTTGAAGCTGTTGACAAGTTGCAAGAAAGGCTTAAGGTTGTTGTTGGAGATGATTATCTTAGCATGGAAGCTCAGAAGAATGCTACTCTTTTCTTCAATATATTGGTTCGCAGTTGCTTAGCTAGTAAAAGGGTTTTAAAGGAATACAGACTCACCCGTGAAGCTTTTGAGTGGGTTATTGGTGAGATAGAATCTCGGTTTCTGCAGTCACTTGTGGCAGCTGGAGAAATGATTGGCTGTGTTGCTGCACAATCTATTGGGGAACCGGCAACGCAAATGACTCTTAATACTTTCCATTATGCTGGTGTGAGTGCGAAGAATGTTACTTTGGGTGTTCCTCGGTTGAGGGAGATTATAAATGTTGCCAAGAAAATTAAAACACCTTCCCTCTCTGTGTTCTTGAAACCAGACGTGAGTAAGACCAAGGAGAGGGCAAAGAGTGTCCAGTGTGCTCTGGAGTATACTACTTTACGGAGTGTGACACAAGCCACAGAAGTATGGTATGATCCAGATGCTATGAGCACGGTTATTGAGGAAGATGTTGAATTTGTGAAATCTTACTATGAAATGCCTGATGAAGAGGTTGACCCGGACAAGATATCCCCTTGGTTGCTCCGTATAGAGTTGAACCGAGAAATGATGGTGGATAAGAAGCTCAGCATGGCAGATATTGCAGGAAAGATCAATCTTGAGTTTGATGATGATCTGACATGTATATTTAATGATGATAATGCTGACAAGCTTATCCTTCGCATTCGTATAATGAATGATGAGGCCCCCAAGGGTGAATTGAGTGATGAATCAGCAGAAGATGATGTGTTCCTCAAAAAGATAGAGAGTAACATGCTTACAGAAATGGCTCTTCGAGGCATACCGGATATTAATAAGGTGTTCATAAAAAACAGCAAGGTTAATAGATTTGATGAAAATGAAGGGTTCAAAGCAGAGAATGAGTGGATGCTTGACACAGAAGGCGTTAATCTATTAGCTGTGATGTGTCATGAAGATGTGGATCCGAGGAGGACTACCAGTAATCACTTGATAGAAGTTATTGAAGTGTTGGGAATTGAGGCAGTCCGTAAAGCTCTCCTGGATGAGTTGCGTGTTGTCATCTCCTTCGATGGATCTTATGTGAATTACCGGCATCTAGCTATATTGTGTGATACCATGACATATCGTGGTCACTTGATGGCTATCACACGTCACGGGATTAACCGCAATGACACTGGTCCCATGATGAGATGTTCATTTGAAGAAACAGTGGATATTCTACTAGATGCTGCAGTCTATGCAGAAACTGATCATCTCAGGGGAGTTACCGAAAACATAATGTTGGGTCAGCTTGCACCAATTGGCACAGGAGATTGTGCTTTGTTACTGAATGAGGAGATGCTAAAACAAGCCATTGAGATCTCTTTACCTAGTTATATGGAAGGTGGTCTTGAATTTGGCATGACTCCTGCCCGTTCGCCACTAACAGGAACCCCCTACCATGATGGCATGATGTCACCAAACTACTTGTTGAGTCCAAATATGCGGTTATCTCCCAGTACAGATGCTCAGTTTTCTCCTTATGTTGGTGGAATGCCCTTTTCACCTGGATCATCTCCAGGTTACAGCCCATCATCGCCTGGCTACAGCCCGTCTTCTCCTGGCTACAGCCCCACCTCTCCAGGTTACAGCCCCACCTCTCCAGGTTACAGCCCCACATCCCCAACGTACAGTCCTAGTTCTCCAGGGTATAGCCCGACAAGCCCAGCCTATTCACCTACTAGCCCATCATATTCCCCTACGTCTCCGAGCTACAGCCCAACATCTCCGAGCTACAGCCCAACATCTCCTAGCTACAGCCCAACATCTCCTAGCTACAGCCCGACATCGCCCGCTTACAGCCCAACTTCACCCGCATACAGCCCAACTTCACCCTCCTACAGCCCAACTTCACCCTCCTACAGCCCCACCTCTCCCTCCTACAGCCCAACTTCACCTTCTTACAGCCCAACCTCCCCGTCCTACAGTCCAACTTCGCCATCCTACAGCCCAACCTCACCTGCATATAGCCCTACTTCACCTGGTTATAGCCCAACTTCCCCGAGTTACAGCCCTACTTCTCCGAGTTATAGCCCTACATCACCGAGTTACAATCCTTCGGCGAGATATAGTCCATCTATTGCTTATTCACCTACAAGTCCGAAGATCAGCCCGTCTAGTCCATATAGTCCTTCCTCTCCTAGTTACAGGTAATTTCTGTTCAGCTTTTTTGTCTGTTATTCGTTTGCTATTTATGTCTGTTCTTCTTTGTATGCTACTTGTATGCACATGATCATGTGAAATAATAGAAGTTTATGGTGGCACATTCGCTTGTGCTTCCATGGGTAGCTTATTATAAAGAGCCAGCATGCAGTATTTGGCTAAATTGTTTACTTCATTTGTATTGAAAAGATTAGAATACTCTTGTGCGTTGTATTTCTATGCACTCATTATCTTATTTGGAGTATTTGAATAATATTTGGCTAGGCCATGTTTGATGTATCATGATACTGAATTTTCCATGAGCAATTTGACCTGACTAAAATACTGTTATGTGTTGCAGCCCGACATCTCCTTCATATTCTCCAACATCGCCGTCATATTCTCCATCCAGTCCGAGCTATAGTCCGAGCAGGTAACGGGTGATATCAATGTTAAAGTTGCATATCTACTGTTTTTTTCTATCTTTTATCTTTAATGTTGTTATTTGCCATATAATACTGAAGAGTCCATAGAGGATGCTATACACATTGGCTTTCAGCCTTTCACTGTAGAAGAAATTTTACAAGTGTAACGCTACCTGTGCCACTTGCATCCGGGTTGCCTGAATAACTACCAGTTGCCAAAATAGCAAGTTTTCTGACCCCAACCAAAGAGATTGCGAAACGTGTCTTCAATCTTTCCTTATGTGCATTTCTCATAAATCTGCCCTTAATGTCAAGTGGTACTAAAATAAGGGCACCATAAACTCTGAGCAACCTTGTGATGAGCTTTTTCTTTGATTTTTGGGGTCTTATTCCACTCGTACTTGTTCTATTGCTAGTTTCTTTTCTTTTCTTCCATAACATGTTTTTTCTATGATATTCCAGCCCATACGGTGGCTCTAGTGGGGTCCCAGACTATAGTCCTAGCTCGCCACAGTTCAGGTATTAATTCTAGTCTTATAGATCCAATTCAATTGTTATTATACGTATTGGAAATTTCAAGTTACATGTGCATGCATATTAACGTTTCTTTTTTCAGTCCTAGTGCGGGATACTCTCCTAGTGCACCGGGGTACTCTCCTTCTTCAACCAGTCAGTACACTCCCCGCACCAATGTGGACGACAAGAGCGTAAAGGATGATTAGAGTGAATGACAATTTTGCAATTCTTTTTGCAATATGTAAGATTCCTAGTATAGCCTTGCTGATGTAACAATCAAAATTGAACTAGTTCAGTTATGTTGACATTTGCACTTAGGTTCGTTTGATCTTTGAGTGGGACAAATACGTGTATCTTAAACAAGACTTGAGCTTGCACGTTTTGTTAAATATTTCCCCGCTATGAGAATGATTCTTGAGGAACATTGATGCGAAGCTTGTGCCTCCTGGTTCGGGTGATAGGACTTAGGAGCAGGTTAGATGGCTGCATTATGTTTGTAGGGCTTGACTAATCTTAACTAAAATTAGTACACCATCCAAAATATGACATTTGTCAAAAACACTCAATTAAAATTCAATTAATAATCATTTTTAAAATTTTAAACTATTTTAAATTAGATTAAAAAATATCTACAAATTTTTTTTAATTGTATT
>JAQRGC011868270.1:0-14330 GCA_028659135.1 Plantago lanceolata
ACCCTTTCTTATCATATTGAAAGACTATTATTTTTCGCGTTTTGAACTCTAACTCCGTTTTAAACTTTAAACTTATTTAATGTTATTTGGGTTCTTTTGTTATTTAAAAAAAGAATTTTAGTTGGATACCTCAATTTATGAATTTAAAATCTCATTAGTGATTATAGTGTATTGTTTGAATGTTTATATTCTTTAAAATTTTGTAAAATTTACTTAACATTACATATATGAATTAAACGTATTTGTTCGTCCCCGTATCCTATATTTTTCAATTTTGACGTATCTACGTCCCCGTCCCCGTCCCCGTGCTTCTTAGAGTAGATGTAATAGTTCTTCAATTCCATATGTTTACATATTATGTAGATGATCAAAGGTAAATTTATATTCACTGTTAATTAGATGGGTAATATGTGCTTCCCGCGAACCGTAGGAAGTCGAGCTTGGAAGTCCAAAGCTGGGCTTCCTGCCGCTTGCGGATCGTGGGAAGCCCTTAAAATGTTCGATTTTAATTTTTCTTTATGAACTTTAATTTACTTTAATCATTTCAAATTTAAAAATGTAATTTTATATTGAAAGTACTTGATACATTATCGATATCGAATGTTAGGATTGGGTTGATGGAGATAATCCTACGGAACGTTATGCATACGGATATGTGGATGATCTGGGTGGTTGGCGCATGAGAATACTGTATATAGTGCCATGACCTTGTTACTGCTTGGTGTGCAGGTTGATGGGAACCGTCCCAAGGAACTTCTATTTGCTGAGATAGATTCATTATTATCAAGATCTTAGAGTGATGGAAAACAGACATCTAATTCAGGTCCATAATGAAATTTGTGCCTATAACATCTAATTCAGGACTTCAGGTCCATAATTAAACAGATAATGAGCTTGCTTGATGAATTCTTAGAAATGCTCGGTAAGAATTACATGCTTTCCCAACAGTCCATAATTTTAAATACTTTAAATTAAAGACCCGTTCATAATATTTTCATTATTTTGTACTGTTTTATAAAATGTTTTAAATTTTCATTAACTTAGTAAAAATTGTTCTAACCTTAACACATAAAAATTAGAAAAATTGCAAACTTCAGCCTAGACCCATCAACTCTGATCACCATTCACCACATCAGATACTGCTCGCTGCACCGGACCTCCACTGCTTGACCTTTGCTCGAAACTCCAACAGCCTCTGCTAGGCCACCCGAATCATAATTCTAATAACTAACATTCTAACAAGTCTTGTTATTGCAATTCTCTAACAAATCACACTAGAGGCACGGGCACGGTACAAAAAGGGAACATCTCCATAATCGACATTAAGAAATTAACCAGACAAGTTTGATAAACAAAGCGTCTTACCCTACACTCCCATGCATATGGCAGATTGGCAGTGCACAAGCGAAAACTAAATTCATGATTCAGATGAACCAGGAGAAACAGAAATAAGGCTATCACTATATGTTAGGCCTTCAAATGTAACATACTTCTTACTTGAAGGAATCTTGTCAAACCGGCATACTTTCTCAACTGCCCACTCCGCTTTAGACATACCAGAACCTGGATTGTATTCTGGAACTTCAAAAGAGCAGCATAAATGCCCAAAAATCTTGTCATCGTTTGGAAGCCGCATAATCTTAGTCCATGACTCTTTTTTACCATACTCCAGCATCCTCCAATACTCAATATATTCATTATTATAATACGATATACACAGTTGATCTTCCGAAGCTCCCAGCGTTATGAAGCCCCAGGAAGCACCTTCAGGTAACTCTATAGTAGTGACAGATTCAGTTGTCAAATTTATAGCCATAATGTGATAATGATGATTTCCCGCACTCCGGCGCCAGTGTATTGCACCGTTAACAAAAACGCCCATAATATCAGTACCAACGGTAGCAAATTTCGACTCCAAAATCTTCCATGAATTGGATTTTAAGCTGTAGATCTTTAGAGAGGGATATGAATTTTCAAAATTATAACTTGATTCAACAACTTTGTAATCGTCCTTGGATGCATCATACCCAAACCCATGTTGGATATTCTGATTAGACCTCCAAGTCTCTGAAGAAGGCATCTGGTGGAACTCCTTCGTAGCTGGATTCCACAACACAAGTATATGAGGTCGTGTTATTTGACCATACCAGTCAACAACTGCACATACCAAACCATTACAAGAACCGGCAATTTTCACCGGATGCATCCAATGATTTCTAGTGTCACGGAAAGGCTGTAGAATTTCCAATGTCTTTCCTCTGTGTATAATTGGAGGAAGTATGGCGATATGAGAAAGTATTTCTTCTTGTTTACACAACCAAGAGACTCTACAGGATGAAAATTGGAGGTGGGATTTGATAAAAGCACGACTTGAGATTATCAATAGCCATGTCTTCGAGACGCACTTAAACTTCAAGAGAGATTTGACAGGTAGCATACTCAATATAGATGCAATTAATTCTTCCGGGAGATACATCTGTGTATAGGCAAAACATACATGAAAACACTATTTAGAACAAAAACCAAAAGATAATTGCTTTATATACATCTTATTAGAACCTGACAAAAAAAAAGGTGATGGATTAAAGGTGGTAAATGGAAACACGAAAACTACTTCAAAATCTCAATCTTCAAATAAATTACACTGGCCTAGGGTTTATTCTTTGCTACAAGTAGCAAATGGTACAATCAATGATGAGGTTTCTTGAATAATACAAAAGCAAATTTGCGCGCACCAATGTCATGAGTAATTGCGTCGAACCAGAGTTCAAGTCCTTAACAAAGAGATTCAGAGATCAAAGAAGGACTACGTACACCGGACTAGCTAAAAACAGAAGTTGGTATTTGATCTACAGGCTGTTAACAATTAACAAATCTACGAACAGTCGAACACGAAGAGCCGATGAAATTACTAAAACAGGTGATTGTTGGATAAAGAGAGGAGGGTGGGTTCCTAAGTAAGCACAACGAATTAAACAATTTAACGATGAGATTGGTAAATAGTGAGCAGTAAATTTTCAACAGGAAGAAGGCTCACCGTCGCCGGTCGACTCCGTTTACAGCTACTACCTGTGAACATAGAAAAAAAAGAAAAAAGATAAAGATAAAAATTGAAAACTGATTTTCAGGTCCAATTTAGGGTTTAATGAATTTACAAACAGAGTCGGTCCTAGTGTTTTTTTGAGACTTCAGTCCTAGTGTTTTATCACTCTATGTTAGTCCACAAATTAAAAAGACCCGACCAAAAGTGTAGGAGTAGGGGTAGGATTATTAGATTTGCCCTTAAAAAAAAAAAAAACGATATCAAAAGAGAAAAAAAAACAACGATCATGGTTACGATTCCATCATCATTTATAAAAGCGAGTAATCCCTTGATAAAACCGGCCAATTATACGGTTCTAGTAATGGGTGATTCTATGACGTGGTGTAATTGCAATTTGAGGATGTTTTGGCAAACTCGGCAAAACTGCAACAAAGTATCAAAATTCGACGAAATTTAGGCAACACCTAGAAAAATACATTGTGGGTCTAAATCATCGCTTTCCGATGTTGTAAGGTGGATTTCGGCCATTGGAGGTCATCAGGAGGGTTAAATCGCAGTTTTTACGCATAAATCTCTATTAGTCGAATAATTCCGAAAAAATGTTTTGCTAGACAAATCAATTACATTCAAGCTCACGAACTTGACTTTTGCCGAATTTATACCTGAAAGATTATATTTTTACCCTTAGTCAAATATCGTATATTGACTAAGACCAAACACCTTCATTTTAATTTTATTAGAAAATTGACTCTAACATTTTCAATTTCACCAAATAACACACATAACTTTTCTAATTTTCAGAATAATTACAAATTGTATTGCACAAAAGACCCCATGGCGACGGATAACTTTATCCGTCGCAAATTGTGAACGGTTTAAGGGTTTAAGTTCGCGAACTAATTCATTTTCGTCTCTGGTTCGTTGAATCCATCGCTATATTTTACCGACCCGTCGGCGACGGGTATGATCCGTCGCCATGTCCGTCGCAGTATCCTATTTTTCTTGTAGTGAAGGTATCTTGGGATCCCTGGGTGTTGCCTCGATGTAATATGAAAACTGAGGAAACTTACCAACATGATGAAACCTGAAATAAATTAAGGATCTAACTTGAACCGAATACTGGACAGAAACACAATGTTTCGCTGATTGTTTAGAGAACAACCAACTTAACACTTTGTAAATGGTAAAGTAAAAGAGTAACAACGGAAAAGACACAAAGAATTTCCTCAAGTATTATCAATAATACTTGGGGTAAAGATCAGTTTGATTCCCAATGAAAGTTATTACAAATCTAACGTGAGAATCCACTAATCGAAAAACACAAGAATGATGGTGAATCACCAACTATTCTAACCTAAACTAGTTGAAGAACAAATGTTCTTCCTATCTCTATGCAGAATTTACTTGTGTAACACACAGAGCTTTTGCAAGATTTGAATCTTCGAATGCTCAAGTCTTCTCTGTGTATGTTGTGTCCTTGAAGTCAAACTTCCTCAAGTATTTATAGTATTCAAGGTGTCATACTTAAGTAAGTTTTTCCTTGATGATTTTGAGAAGATCTTTGATTCTTGAGTAATATAAGGGAGTGCAGTTGTTTTCTCACTTTTTCAAATACAAGAGAGAATCTTTTTAATTCCCTTCTTGAAGGGGATCTCTTTCCTTAAGTGTTGATTTCATTCTTCCTTTGTTGTTCTTTACGAATCTTCCATCTTTTTATTCCCAGTCTTTAACCCTGCATAACCACAAGATACCAAAACTATGGGGCTAATTAATTTTTTTAAGAGAAACAAAATATCAATATAGGTTTTAAGTGACAGGAACTGTGCAATGATGTTCAACTAGATGTTATGACAACATCATACTGAACACCATATTCCTGACACTCTCAAAACCATTGACCAAAATAAATATGTTGTGTATTTGCCTTCAACTTATCCTTAAAGGATATGTTTTGAGCTCTCTTTGATGCTTTGTCTGAAGATTCCGCCTCCATATATGCCTCATGTTGCGTCCCTTCCGGTGTATTATTCAGATTTGTTTTACCTTGGTCGTGCGCGTCTATGTCAGGTGGTTTTGGCGAAGAGAAAAAGGTGGTTATATTTTGGTTACTACTCTCTCCCATTTAAATTAAGTGTCGTTTTACACACGTACATATTAAGATGAAGAATTTTTTGGTTACACTTTGCACACATGGACACTTATTTAGCAAATTAGAAAAAAAAATTAAAACTGACACTTATAAGTAGAGGGAGTACTATATTTCAATTATACTTCTATTGTTAGGGGGGGAGGGGGTATTGCAAAATTGGAAACAATTCACAAATGAAGGGTATAAATGTAAAGTCTTGGGAAAATCGGATTTTCCTACACATTAGTAAAATTAATACCCTTTTCTACTCAAGTGTTAAATGTATTCCTCTCGTTTATATTTATTAAAATGTTGATTTTTTTAATGTTTAGTAAATATTGATTTCATGAGACTTACTCCAAACATTATGAATAACCTTAAATGTGAGCTGAACGCCATAACATAATTTATTCATAACGATTCGTGTGTCATAATTTATTCATAACGATTCGTGTGTCTTAATGGGCTATTACTTTTCTTGGCCAGAAATGGGGTAGCCCAGCAATTCACGTCAACAGGTCCAGCCCAAAAAAATAATCAGAGCAGGATAAGAAAGAAGCAATATCAGAGCCATGGCGGCAGACTAGGATATTCCAGGAACCAGAGCTTTCTTCACTCTTGTATGAAACGATAAGCCACTAACACAGCAGTAAGCTTTCTTCACTGCAGACCTTTCTATATATTTCATTTGTCTATCTTATACTCTTGTATTCCATTTCTTTTCTTTTCAATTTCAATTGGTATTCTATTTGGCGGCTAATCCAGTCGAGCTGCACTAGTTGTAGTAGTGGTAGTATTAAGCATTTCAAAGTTTCAAGATTTTCATGGAGTTAACCATCCCTACAAACACTAGGCAAACCCATCAAGGTTTTGGTTCCTTTCACTATGATATATTGCATAATCATAGGTCCAAATACTGCAAGGATAGGATTTTTCACTGTCCCAATTTACCCTCGGCCAATGGTCTCGTTGTGGGGAAGAAGCAGAAATGTGGCTTTGCTAGAGTCTTAGCTGCTTCAACTGTTGAAAATGTCCGGAGTAATGGTAGGTTAAGGCCATCGAACGGGCAGTGGCAAAAGGGGGCAGGGCAAGGTCATTCAGGGTCTCATTTTGATGAGTTTGAGAGTAATAACTATCTCCGTGGTTTGGTTAGAAACGGTGGGTTGGAGGAAGGGTTTAGCCATCTTGAAACCATGGTTTCCCGGGGTGAGATGCCGGATATTATCCCGTGTACTAGTTTGATTCGAGGGTTTTGTAGGATGGGTAAGACGAAGAGGGCTGCGAGGGTTATGGAGATTCTTGAACAGTCGGGGGCGGTTCCGGATGTTATATCTTACAATGTGTTGATTAGTGGGTATTGTAAGTCCGGGGAGGTTTACAATGCTTTGAAAGTCTTGGATCGAATGTGCATTGCTCCTGATGTTGTTACGTACAATACCATACTTCGTTCGTTGTGTAATAGTGGGAAGCTGAAACAAGCTAGGGAAGTTCTTGATCGCCAGTTACAGAAGGGGTGCTATCCTGATGTCATAACTTATACGATATTGATTGAAGCTACCTGCAAGGAAAGTGGGGTCGACAAAGCTATGGAGCTCTTGGATGAAATGAGAAGCAAAGGTTGTAAGCCTGATGTTGTTACTTACAATGTCCTTATAAATGGGATTTGCAAAGAAGGGAAATTGGATGAAGCTATCAAGTTCTTGAATGATATGCCGTTGTATGGCTGCCAACCTAATGTAATCACTCATAATATTATCCTGCGGGGCATGTGCAGCACTGGAAGGTGGATGGAAGCTGAGAAGTTTTTCGGAGAGATGCTTAAAAAAGTCTGTTCGCCTAGTGTTGTTACTTTTAATATTTTGATCAATTATTTGTGTAGGATGGGGTTACTTGGTCGAGCTATTGATATTCTTGAGAAGATGCCTAAACATGGTTGTACTCCGAATTTATTGAGTTATAATCCGCTGCTTCATGGATTTTGCAAAGAGAAGAAAATGGATCGGGCGATTGAGTTTCTAGAGAAAATGGTATCGCGGGGTTGTTATCCTGATATTGTGACTTATAACACCTTGCTTAGAGCTTTGTGTAAAGATGGAAAGGTTGATATTGCGGTTGAGCTTCTTAATCAGCTGAGTAGCAAAGGCTGTTCTCCGGTTTTGATTACCTATAATACAGTAATTGACGGGCTTTCCAAAATGGGAAAGACAGAACGTGCTATGCAGTTGTTGGTTCAGATGCAAGAAAGCGGTCTAAAGCCCGATATTATTACATATTCGTCACTTGTGGGTGGACTTAGTAGAGAAGGACGGGTTGAGGAAGCTATTAAGTTTGTCCGGGACTTGGAAGGTATGCGTGTCAGGCCTAATGCTATCACATACAATGCGGTCATGTTAGGACTTTGCAAGGCTCGTCAAACAGATCGTGCAATTGACTTTTATGCTGATATGGTATCAAAAGGATGCAAGCCTACTGAGTCCACATACACTATTTTGATTGAAGGACTTGGTTATGAAGGGTACACAGATGAAGCTTTAGAGTTATTGGATGAGTTGTGCTCCCGAGGAGTCGTGAAGAAAAGTTCTGCTGACCAGTTGGCTGATAAACTGTAAGCTCAGGATCCGTACTGTTAGTTTGTAAGCTTTTAGTGTTTTTGCTACAAGGATTGTATTACTAATTCTGAGTATATATCTCTACCAAGTATGAGGGTTTATTCCCTATAAACAATGAGAATACTCTTGAGGTTTTAGTGTTTTAACAAAGTCTGAGGCTTGGCCACTTGATGAATTTATAGCTGTCATAGTCCCACCAAAAATCACTTGCTATTTAAAAGAGTTTGTGTGAAGTCAGAAGTGGTAGATATTTTCTTACAAAGCAATATATGCTCTAGTTTTATATTACGTTATTTTTGTCCAATCTTGCCAATCTCAAGCTGCTGGGGCACTAAAGAACCTGTTCACGCACTTCTTCATTTTTTTGTATATTTTGTCTTTGAGCTTTATAGTCCAATTGCTGAAGAATCTTCAAATTAGGTTTTGCTACTGATGTTGTCTTAACATCATATGCCTGTGTAACTTGATTGTTAATTTGTTATCTTTTTGTATGGATAAACTTGTTCCTGGTTCCTGTGCATTTGATGACTGAATCTGAAAGACTCCAACTGCCTTATAAAATGGTCCATCCCTCTTACGTGTAATTGTATAAGTTTCCATGACAAAGGCCAATCCTTAACGTTTTATTAACGTTCATGTACTGAGTGATCTAGTTGCCCTGCTTTTGGTGGTCATTTGTATGAAATCTGAAGCTTTGGAGGAATCAACAAAGGAATGTTTTTGACATGCTCAAATGGTTAAAGTAAGCATATATACACACTATATATCCTTATAAAAGCTGAGTGGGTAGATGTGATATAAGGAGACATCTGGCTCTATCATCACACTTTATATCATGTAAATTTGATGTGAATACAAACCTGAAACTTTCTGAATGTGAATAACGTGGTTTCTTCTGGATAATAGGTCATAGTATAAATCCTGTCGGCAGAGGGGAGATTAGCTCTGTTTTCCAGCTTTCTTGCAGATCTAGTGGTCGTGTTCACCATTGAGACCAAACAATTAAAATGGAAGAGCAAGAGCCAGTCCGAGTAACATCAAATTCTTGTGCAGACTAAGTTTATGAATCACTCTGTTTAACTAGTTTGTGGCTGCTGTCTTATGTCTGCTTGTTTTACTGATAATACAGGACCTGGGGCTGCACTGCACAATTAGCATTTCTTTATCTAAGTAGATAGAGATCTTTCCATTTGTCTTTTTTAAAATCTTGCTCTAGTGGATGCAGATTGTGGAGATATTTTTAGTTAAATAAAGAGATTCTCCTGTCATAGCTCACTTTAGATGTGAAGTGATTGCTAGTGGAATACATATGTTGGTTAAGAATGACTAGCTGATGACAAATTAACTAGAGAACAAGTCTGTTTCTTCAACGTGCTGTAGGGATGAATGTGAGTCAGGTGACCTTTTTTGCTATACCTTGAGTCTCTGTACTGAGCCTGCGTATATTAAGTTGATTGTAGAAACTTCCTGGTTTGCAATTACATGCTGCGTTTTCCTTATTTTTACAACATGAAGTGTGATTAGGGTGTTATCTACAGTTACCTGTGTGTATTGCAGAATTATAACATAAATAAGTGTCCTCCTTGTTCAACTTTACGGAAAATAAATGGATAATGGCCTGTTAACCACCCCAGTTGAACATGTTCTGTGCAATTAGGGGAATAATTGATCAGGTGGGTCAGAAATATGTTTGGTCTAGGTAACAATCATAGATATGATAAGTCTTAATATTCATCACTGTACAAGTGGATGACTTATCTTTATCATAGTACCCACAAATAGCAGTACTCAACATAAGTGATGGGAGAATACCTAGAACCCATCAATCTGCTTTGCAGGTGATATACCTTATACTTGTACACAGTTCTTAGTGGAATAAAAAGAAATTCCGGGAACCGGCCCCACTCTCTTGATCTTGCTAGTTGAGAAAAAATGGACCTCAGGTGAATTTGGTGATCATCTTTAAGTAACCTCATCAACCATCATGTTGAGGTTCTTTCAAAAGATTGTGTTCGTTGGTTTTGTCGATTTATGTGATTGAGAACCTGATGCTGCTGTTATTGCTGAACTTGAAATGAAGTGACAGTGTTTTCTTATCAGGTTCTTTGCGAATTTGGTTCCCTCATCAAGATTGCTGGTAAGTTGTTTAACAATCTAATCAAAAAATTTGCTTGCTGCTAACCACCATCTATAATTGCGGCCTAATTTGGTTTTTCTCTTATTGTACTAACTAGTACTGGTTAGAAGGATGGATTGCTAATGGGACCGTGATGTTCAGTGGACTTGTCCCACAGCACAAAAGCATGACACAAAGATACGTTGTTTCATCTCAAAAAGCTCTTTTCAGACCTATTGTGAGTTGTGACTTCTTTATTGGCAAACTTGCATTATTGTATTATTGTACTTTATAGTTATTTAATTAGATTCACTTTATTTGAGAGTGTTTTGTTTTGTACGACTTGCTGGATGGGATTTAGGAAAAGAGTAGGTACATGTGCCAAATCATGTTTCTTGATAAGGTGGTCTCAGTGAATAATGCGAGTAAATTTCGAACCTTAGCTCCTTTCCACTCATAAAATAAGCCAAAGCTGAGACTAACAAGGCCACAATGTTACTAGGTTAGTAAGTTATACTGCTAGTTATTATATAATGACTTCTTTATGTGAAAAGTTGCATTATACTGTCACTTTATAGCCTTGCAAATATCTTTAAAATCAGTTGCCTAACCCATTGCCATAGCTAAGTTTTTTGATTTTGTACACTTTAAAGCCTACAGCTAGAGTAAACTTGATGAGTACTCTTCAGTCTCCAGCCCCTCCTCACCAATATCCTCAAGTGATCCAACTGAAGCTCTACCAAGCTTTTATATTCTCAATTCCCGTCTTCTTGTCAATCATTCTGTTTATGTTGTTCTACTTGTTCTACCTCAAGAGAATATCTTCAAGGGAGTCGTCTACTAGGCCAGTTCTTCCGAGGACTACTAATGATGCTAGCAGCTCAATGGTGTGTTCCCTTCTCCCTTTCGTGTTTTTTACTGATTTCCAATGAATTTTATGTGACTCTGTTGGTTTTTTCATTTTACAGAGTTTGGACCCTGATTTGAAAAGTGACGTGAAGAACAAGCTGCGTGTAATCTCATTTGATGAATGCGTGGAAGCACGGGATTCAATGTAAGTTTCCCTTTTATTAAGTACTTTAGATGATGCTTCTGTCGTTTTTGCATGCATATGGTAATCAAGGTGGCGACAATCGAATTGGATGATCAGGGTTGGTTTTGTTTTAGCGTGAAAGAAAAAGCATGTAAAAGTGACTCAGTTTAAGAATTTGTTGAGTGTGTGCAAGAAGTATAGGAAAATGTTTGATTGTAGTCAAGAGAAACTTGAAGTTGGTTTGAGACCAACATTTTCTTTTCAGCTTCAAAGAGCGCTTTTTTGTACACCAACATTTTCTTTTCAACATTTACTGTGTTTGTTAGGAACAAGTTTTGAAGCAGTTTTGCTTAACACTCTAACGATCGCAAAGTACGTTTAGATAAGTAGGAGTACATACTTATAAGTTATAACACATGCTAAGAGCCTGTGTAGCAGTGTACCACTGCAATTTTGCTTAGCTGCTAGTCCAGAATTAACATTCCTTACTTGCTACCAGATGCATCTCGTATATCCCCGTTGTAATTCTTGGTAGGAGGGGCAAAAATTCATTATTTTTCGCAAAATCGCATGACAAAAATTGTGAGTTTGGTTACATATAGTTGTCTCTCTCATTGGGAGATCTGATCTGAGTGTGATTTGCTGCTTTTACCTTCCTTAAAATACACCCAGATTCTGTAGGCCTTTTTGTCTTGTTTGGTCACCAGAATATTTAATGTTGTCCACTCTTTACTGTTATACCTTCTGTTGTAAAGAAGAATAAATAAAAAGTAGCTTCATTGTGGTAGGAGAAACAAAAGAATACATAGGATAGACTTTGTAGGTTAATCAGTTTGAGAACTTTCTTGTTATCATAATAAATAACAGGTTGAAAAATGGAACAGGTGTTGTGTTTGCTTGGGAGAATTCGAGTTGAAAGAGGAGCTCCTGCAAGTCACGTCGTGCAAGCACATGTTCCACGCAGACTGCATTCGTCACTGGCTCCGCAAGAATTCGACTTGTCCACTCTGTAGAGCCGTGGTGGTAGTGACCGTATCAACTCAAAGTTCCAGCGCACCTAATGTTCAGTTTTCGCGACGGGTTTGAGTTGTAGAAAATGTAGGAGGAAATGTAAATAGTAGGTGCCAATTCGTGTTTGTTTTAAGTCGATCTGTCTTTGGATGTATGTACAACAGAAAGGAGTATATGCAAGAAGCGTGAGTTGCATGAAAAGAGAAAATAAAGCGGCACTAGGAATACACTAAAAAACGTGTTATGATTGAAGATTGATGACACTAAAGAAAAGAAGTGTCCTTTCTTGGACTGGATAATCTTGCTTTTTGCACCTTTGTGGAAAATGAAAAGAATTTCAATTTTCTGCACAATAATGTCAGTATCCACCATGATGTACATTTCTGAGTCCGTACTTTTAAGTTAAAAGTTGTATCTTACTTGTATCATGTGTTTTAAAAGATGTATTTTGCAATACATTTAAGTATCATAGGGACATCACGTTGTAGAAAAAAATGAACCAATTTATAAAATTTTAGGTGTTGTCGAGGATTAACATGTATCAAGACTAATATCTTTCCGTCCTATTTGCAATGGACACATTCTTTGGAAGAAAGGTTAGTGAGAAATATAAGGAAATACGGATAGGTACTGAGAACTGAGAAATATAAGGAAATACGGATAGGATAGTGTGGTGTGAGCAAGTATCATGTAACACTAAGTTTTTCATCAAAGGAAAATTACTTGTACTGCTATTGTTTCGTCGTGAAGACAAAATTGCCCTTATCCTATCTTATTAAGCTAATAATAGGGGAATGACTTTTTTTTACCATTCGATACAAATTAATCTGACATTTTACATTCTATTGAAGGGCACAAATGTTACTTCAATGTCATCCAACTTTTTATCATATTGTATAAAATGAAAACTTTTTCCTCCGGCTCAATGACAACTATTTCCCTTCACCGGAAACGGAGACACGTGAGGCATTTGACAGTCTAGCATCATATCAACCAATCACAATTTTTCTTGCATTTAGCAGTTCCTTATTAATGGCAACGAACACAATCAATTTCAGCTATAAAAAGACAATCAGTACAAAATGTTTTTATTACCAAGTGAGTGTAAAAAAGTCATAAATTCAATATGTTGTGCCTTATTTAGTTGACTTTCCTTTTTTTTACAATTTGACTCGAGATTAAAAAAAAAACTTAAATCAAACAATTCGTACCAGTGCTAGTAGTAGTGCTAGAGCTATACGGCCTTGCTTAGTGTAGTGTCAGTGACCCCGAAAGTGCTACTCCGACCACTAGTTCTACACAACCCATAGCTATCTTACAATTTACACTGCATGGTTGAAGACCTGACTACCGAGTTAGATAGTGCTAGTGCTATGTGCAGTGCCTTGTACTCGTTGTAGTGCTACCCCCAAAAATATGTGGATAAAAATAAGTATGGTAAAAAAATCATGTGGACACGACTCAACGTTTGAATGTGTCGTGGTGAGAAAGTTGGAACTAAGATTGTCACCTTTGTTCTCTTCTGCCTTGCCGGAACATGTGCCTTGCAACTGGTCCCCTCACGAGGGCAAAATAGGAAATTCACCATCAACTTTGTATTGGGATGAAAAAAATTCGTGTCATGGTCTTATATGAAAGAAGTTGAGTAATATTGTACCTGATGGTAGCTCCAGCCTCCATGTGCTTCAAAACCATCGTTCCCGGATCTGGTTCAAGTTCAGCGATCAAGGGTTTCGTAGAAGCTGCTCAAGGGATCGATGGAATAAAAATGTTTTTTACTTATTTTAATTCACCACAAGTCAAATTTGTGGATTTAAATGTAATTAAATTTATCTAACAAAATTTTAGATGCAATATTTGAACTAATAGAGATCGAGATGTAATTAGAATATTTGACAAGGGGTCAAGATGTTAGATGTAAGAATGTTTTTGGTTTTGACGTTGAGTAACTATTATAAGAAACTGATTTTCCTAATACATTAGGAAAGTCAGGTTTTTTAAGCTAAAGTCTCATAAAAGACTGACTTTCCTAATACATTAGGAAAGTCAGCTTTTTATGACTAGTTATATCGTTAGAATTGGTTTTTAAATAAACCGGATGCTTTAAAAAACCTGACTTTCCTAATGTATTAGAAAAGTCAGCTTCTTATAATACTTACTCGATTTTTAAGCTAAAGTCTCATAAAAGACTGACTTTCCTATTGTATTAGGAAAGTCAGCTTTTTATAACTAGTTTCATTGTTAGAAGTGATTTTTAAATAAACCGCATTCTTTAAAAAACTTGACTTTCCTAATGTATTAGGAAAGTCAGTCTTTTATGAGACTAAGTAGTTTTTAAAACATCCTATTTATTTAAAAATCAATTCTAACAATAGAACTAATTATAAAAA
>JAQRGC011868886.1:0-11512 GCA_028659135.1 Plantago lanceolata
TTCAAGTTGTTTGTTTTATTTGATTATTGATTTTGCCTACCATCTCATCCGATCAACATTTATCACATCCCTCCCCACTTAACACAAACACATATACACCTTTTGAATTGAAAAATTACATCTCAATTTCATGAGTAACTACTAAGCAACAACAACAATGATTAAGGTTAAGGTCTTATGGTGTATTAGATCTATAGGCAAAGAGGATTAAAATTGTGAGGTCAAGGTCTCACTCAACTTTAACATAATGGTAAGTTTATAAAAGGAGAAAGTGAAGAAATAGTCCACGCTCCATACCATATTTCAAAACCAAATCACCATCATTAGTCACTAGATTAGCTTTTCTATGTGATTTAAATGAGCTTTTTTGTGAAATCAGCTTCTAATCTGTAAATTCATTAGCTCATCTAAGCATAAATTTAGATAATAATAGCTTAACTTAGGGCCTTTATGGCTTCATATTTGTAATTTGTTGAATGTGAAGAAAATGCAATCAACCACATGATGATTATGGTTAAAGTTCAAAATCTGTCAAGAAATGGTATGTTAAGTTTATATTGTAAATTTATCTTAGTAACAAAAAAATCCCACCTAAGATTGAGAGTTGATTTCTCCACCCCGTCACACCATATTTAAAATAAACAAAATCACTGACCCAAAATGTTTTCGAGTCAACACTTTTAAAACTTTTCAAACAGATAACCACGCGTTTACGCTGAACTCTTACGGTACTATCATAAACGTAAATAATGACATTCCCTTTAATCGTCATGCCAAATAAACTGTTTATATTTATATTAAGAGACCGTTATACGCCATTCAAACAGTCGACTAAACAACGAATAAATTGATTAGTTCTTTAGTAATTGGCAAAATTAAGAGCCCTTAATCAAACATAATTAAGAGCCCTTAATCAAACAAGACTTTAAAGGCCTGAAATTAATGATTTGATTTACATTTTCAAAACCAAACAAAAGCACATGCAAAAGGCAAAGGAAGAAAAAAAAAAAAAAGAAAAAAGAAAAAAATAGAACCGTTAGCCAAACAAGGAACAACGCATCGGTTCATCGTACGGCCCAATTTTACTAGCCGTTGTTTTCAAATCTTCATAAACCAAAGAAGAAAAAACCAGAAATAGGCCATTGTCAGAAACACACACAAAATCGCTCTTCAACTTCTCTCTCATTTTCCTCCTCTAATTCAATCCACAAATCTCTTCAAGAAATCACACACTCTTGATTGTTCGCTCAATCGATGTGATGGGCTTGTGATTTTGACATCGAAGACGTGTCTATTTCTTGAGGAGTTTGTCTGTTCATAGATACAGATTTCTTGACTTAACAAGGTTGGGATTGGGTTTTTGATTCGTTTTTTCATCTGGGTTTTCTTGTTCTTACTCGAATCTTGGTTATTTCAGTCTCTTCTTTACTGGGTTTTTGTTCTTTCTGATTTTTTTAATTTTTTTTTTAAATTTTTTTGTTGGGTTTGATTTTGAACAGTAGCTGTTGTTGAGAGAGACTAATTGAAGATGGGAGCGAGATCAGACGAGAATTTCCAGGCTAGGAATGTGATCAGGGCTTCAAATGTTCAAGGTCATTTTGAATTTCTAATCTTGTTGGGGTTTCATTGAACTCGGATACAAGCTGTTTGAATATTTGTTTGAGTCAATCTTCAATGCAATGTGATCTGAACTCGTTTGTTTTACGATATTCTATTAGGGTTGTTGAAGCCTGGAGGTGGGAAACTGGGCACTGGAGTTGGAAACAGCAGAAGGGCTTTGAGTTCTATCAGTAACATCATTGGGGATGCCCCTAAAAGAGGGGTTTTGACTGAGTGAGTTTTCATTAGTCCTTTTGTTTGTTTGTTTGTTTCTTTGCCAACACTTAGTCACATTACTGTTTTGAATACTTATTCGTTGTTATTCGATGTTATCTTAGGAAAAATGCTTGTGGTAATAAGGTTCCTGTTGCTCCAATCCACCGGCCTGTCACCCGGTATGTTGTTACTTGTTAGTTAGCCTTGGTGTTTTCTGCTTGCTTCTTGACTTGATTAGATATATAAGTTGTTATGAGTCATGACTGATCTGAAGTTTAAGGCACATTCGATTCGATAGGTAGTATCTAGAAGTAGGTTGTGGGCTAGTGATTTGGTTTTTGTTGTTGATTTTCTTGATGACTGTATAACAAGGGTTCTGTGAGCCTTTTCTTGTAGTTCATATGATGTTTTTATGCTTGTAAGTAAGAGATATACTCGATGTGTTCGATTGATTGGATCGTAGGATAAGGGCTAATGAAGTAATGATTTGGTTTGTGGCATAGGAAAGACAACATAAATGTCAACTGGACTTTTTGCTAATAATTTGAAGAAACAAAACATACATGAATGATCTAACTAAGAAGAGTTGATCAATATATTATGTAGATACCTTCATAATTTGGTTCTTTTCCTTATGAACTTGATTTTAATGTACAGGAGATTTGCCTCTCAATTGGCTGGAAAGGAGCAGAAGCGATCACCTCTGAAGGAAGTGAAGCCACAAGTGAAATCAGGACCAAGTAATGAAGATTGCATTCTTATTGATTCTGAGGATGATGAGTACATAAAGGCAGTGGAACATGATGTGCCAATGTATGTGCAACACACAGAAGCTATGCTGGAAGAGATTGACAGAATGGTATACTACTGTTACATTTGTTTAGCTTTTGTTTTATCTTTTAAGTAGACATCTGTTAATAATGCTATAATTGGTGTAGGATGCTGAGATGGAAGACATGGAGGAGGACGAGCCAATAGTCGATATTGACAGCGATGATAAGAACAATCCGCTAGCTGTGACTGAGTACATAGACGATGTCTATGCACATTACAAAAAGACTGAGGTGATTTTTTTGTTTATTTAGCCCTTAAGTTGGTATACATGCAATGACAGAATACATTTCGTATACGTATCCTTAAGTTGATAGATGTGCACTTCCTGGTAAATTTGTGACTATGAAAGTAATTGAACAATTTTTTGATGTTTTAATACCAACTGCATTGAGCATTTGAGCTTGTGTGTTAGCAATTGGCATGAAGGATAGTTTAGGTGGACTTATTTAGATGGTTTCACTCATCAGTTTAAGCTAACTGGTTAACTGAGACAATCTATTTACTTTGTTCTATGCTGTTTGGTACAAACTGCAGAATCTTAGCTGTGTCTCTCCAGACTATATGTTGCAGCAATTTGACATCAATGATAGGATGCGCGGTATCCTCATTGACTGGCTCATCGAGGTAATCTAAACGTCAAACTGAAATGCTCTTGTCTCGGTTGTTAAATATACTTTCTGCAATTTTAGACTTGTACACACACTGAAATGATTAAATGTGCATAGGTACATTACAAATTCGAACTCATGGAGGAGACATTATACTTAACAGTCAATCTCATTGACCGGTTTCTAGCCGTGCATTCGGTTGCACGAAAAAAGCTTCAGCTAGTTGGAGTCACTGCCATGCTTCTTGCATGCAAGTATGAGGAGGTTTCCGTTCCTGTGGTCGAGGACCTTATCTTGATATCTGACAAGGCATACTGCCGGAAAGAAGTTCTCGATATGGTATTTTATTTTAGATTCTTCGAAATATGTCAATTCAGAATACAATTTTCTTTTTGTGCTTTCTCCTAACTGTTTGTTTGTTGCTGATTTGCCTGCAGGAGAAATTAATGGTGAATACCTTACAGTTCAATCTTTCTGTGCCTACCCCATATGTGTTCATGAGGCGTTTTCTCAAAGCCGCTGAATCTGACAAGAAGGTATGCTGAATAAGAATACCTCACAGTTAACTAACATGTGCCAGTGCTTTGAATTGAGAATTATTGCTGATTGTGTATTATTTTTTTGATGAACTTGAACCAGTTGGAGATGCTGTCCTTCTTCATAGTCGAGCTTTGCCTCGTTGAGTACGATATGCTGAGGTTCCCACCGTCAATGCTAGCAGCTGCTGCAATATTTACAGCTCAGTGCACTCTCACCGGGTGTCCACAGTGGAGCCGGACAAGTCAAAAACACACCAACTACACTGAAGATGAGCTGATGGAATGTGCAAAACAAATGGTGACTTTCCATCAGAAATCTGGAACCGGAAAGCTCACGGGGGTGCACAAGAAGTACTCGATGTCCAAATACGGTCATGCTGCTAAAACAGCACCTGCTGTTTTTCTACTCAGTTACTAAATAATGGGACTTGGATAAGTTACAAGATGATGATGCTGTAAATGCAGTTATTTGCTTCATCGTTATCTTAGGTTGTTGTCCGTTACTGGGGAAGGGGGGTTTCGGGGGTGCAGTTGAGTTTGAGCAACATATGTTGCCCCTTTATTGTTTGAGACAAGTAAAGCTTCTTGCTTAGAATAAGTATGTTCCTGTGATAAGTTGTTATGTAAATCATACTCTGTGTGATGTGGTGTTCTTCACTTGATAAACATGTTTGTTTCATCTTTTATTGACCAAATGGAGTTTATCAGTTTCTCTTCCTGTTGTGTCTTTGATCTTTGGTTTCTTCTTCATCAAAAGCTGCTCCTTGTAGTAGTACTTCATAAACTAATAGCTGCTCCTTCAGTAGAGATAGATAGTCTTTTCGGGTGAACTAGATATTGTTGGATGTCGTCTTAACGATACGAATTCCTTTACTGAAGGAGAAACATAGGATAGCATATTAGCATCATCAACAAAAGCACTAATAGATTCGTAAGATAATCTTTTGGAGGTCCTTTTGTTTGATCTTTCTTCTTGAACCATGATCCTCTTAACATAATCAGAGTTGAGATTCGAAGCAGAATGCAATAACATAATCAGGATGTGTAAGCAAATAAACGTGTAGATCACAGAGATTGGAGTTCCATTGGATCATGAACTGCTAAGACATCAGAGAAAAAATGTTCAGTCGCATGGATCAACGAACAACCTTTAGAATCAGCAAAAAGTTGTAAAAAAAACTGGGGGTACAAAAACAGAGTTTGAATCAGCAAACAGTTACAAAAACTGTAAAAATAGAAAAAAAAAAGTTCCGTTGCCGGGACTTGAACCCGGGTCTCTCGGGTGAGAGCCGAGTATCCTGACCAACTAGACTACAACGGATTTAATGTCAACTTAGATATTACATAATATATCAAATAAAGAGTCCACCCACAGTACCTAAAAGCGTTGTGATTATATATTGGAGTAGCGACTAATAATAGAGAGTAGCCATATCCTCCTTTGTATGGATGGTCCTCTGCAAAACCTCCAAAAACCTGTTTGAAGAGCAGCAACACACAGAAATATGCAAGCTTCGTTACGGCTCCCCGTCTTCCCCAGAACAATCTTCCTGCCCTCAACGGACAATCTTCACTCAAGGTACAACACCCTTCTGCTCACTTTCAGATTCTTGAATACTTAATGTTTCGTTTTTTTGGCTATGGTGATGTTGAGAAATAGTATTGTACAATTGGGTTTTCTGAAATGTTAATCAACTTAATAGATTTCAGTTATGTAATTTTATGTGTGCTTAATAAGAATCACCTGTTATTAGCTTATATACAGAACCATTGATTATAGTACTAGTGTAGACCATGGATTACAACAATCTTGGTCTGGGAAGAAGTGATTTAGAGTGTCTTTAAAATCTGAAGTGTCAAGGATAGGTGAACTGATAAGGTGAGGGATTTTGGGATTTATGGGTCGGTTCCACCGGGGATTTAAAGTTTTAAACCCATATGATATATAGGGTAGACTTAGTCCATTAAGGTACTTTAGGCTACAAGTATGGAAGTTGGCTTCCAATGGGCAAATCGCATGCAACGTGGAAACGGAAACATTGGTTATAACATGTTGTAAGGGTTAGCAATTATTAGTTCATATGTGTGGAATTTCCTTTTATAAGATAAGCCACTAGTGTTAGGGTGGTGGGAGCCAAATGCATACAAGTCTAAGTAGTCGATTTTCATACTGAAAGAGGAAATACTAATGGGTTTCGGAAGCTCATACTTGAAGCTTTGCGTGTATCAGAATACGATTAGCTAAAAATGGGATAAGAAACTTTATAGATGGATATTTTTGGGCGTATTGTAGTTCTAAGACTTGCTAAGTAGCAGTACACGTATCTGCACCAGGCCGAGTTAATTACTCTATTTTTTCCCCCTAATCTGCAGGGCTAGCCTTCCTCTTAGTCAGAAGGTTTTCTATATCCGGGCGAAGTATGGTAAGATATTATACATGAGTATTGTCGATATGAATAATGGACGGGGCAGTTTTGCATGGAAAACCATACAAATGCATCCGGGTGTATAATTTCTCTCTCAAATTAACGTTGTCGAATTCCTTCTGGTTGAAAGCTGAACCTGGGTTAGATGGATCAATCAGCTCGCGGATAGTGCCCGCAACCTTGTTATTAGCTGAAAAGGAAGAAGCCAAAGCTGTTTTGACATTATTCTTGAAGAAACAAGGTTTAAGCAATGCAGTAGCTGCAAGAACTATCAACAAGTCAGATGCTTTTGTTGATCATCTAGTGTCACGACTTCACTCGGTTTACAAGTCCCGGTACCTAGTAGGTTTGGTTTCTTGGTCTATTGATTACACAAAGTGCATTTCTAAACATCCATCTTGCTCTGAAGTTATCCGCTAAGATTACTTGAGTGTTTATGAAAAGTGCTCCTCAGGAAAACCATATGGACTTTTAAAAAACTTCAGAGCAGAATCTGCTTTTTCAGCATTTGAAACTGCTCGTTTTCTGGTTCTTTTCATAAATGAGGTGCTTGGATTAGATTTTCTAAACCACATTAATATAGCTCATAGATTAACGTTAAAACCACTTCCGTCAGCGTATTCTGATTCTCAGCATTTCACTATAAACATAAGCTTCGAAACACTCATTACATATATCCTCGTTATTGTAGGTCGAGAACTCACGACTCTTGAGATTAGGGACACTCTTATCCCGTACCTTGAGGTACTCCTTGAGGAATATGGATCCATATTAATAGACGTGGTTGAGAATTTTCCAGACCCACCTGGGAAGGAAAAAGTAGAGGAGAGTGATCGGGAACAGCCCATTATTGTAGCGTCTTCAGTCACACCGGTTTCTCCCTTGGTCACTACACTTGACTCGAAGAAGCTAAAAGCTTTGTCACGAGTCAGTGAAATAACCCCCTCTGGGAAACTCCCTCCACACATTATCTATCTTATAGAGCTAGGCATGGAGATAGATGCTATCAGGGAAATTATCCGCAAATTCCCAGCATTCGCCTATTACAGTTTGGATGGAAAAATCAAGCCGACAGTTGAATTTCTTCTGGACCTAGGTATCTCACAAGCTGACATTCCCTCTATCCTAACCAAAAGGCCTCAGCTTTGCGGAATCAGTCTCACTGAAAATCTGATTCCCACTATGGCCTTTCTCGAGGACCTGGGTGTTGATAAAAAACAATGGGCGAAGGTGATACATAGATTTCCTGCTCTCCTCACTTACAGCAGAGAGAAACTAAAATCAACAGTGGATTTTCTCTATGAAATGGGGGTTTCGGCTGAAAGTGTCAGTAAGATCCTGACCCGCTGCCCGAATATAATAAGTTACAGTGTGGAGGAGAAGCTGCGACCTACTGCTGAGTATTTTCGAGCATTGGATGTTAACGTTGCAGTTCTACTTCACCGTGCACCCCAGACTTTTGGTCTGAGTGTTGAAACACATCTAAAACCCATGACTGAATTTCTCTTGGAGAAAGGTTACAGTTTAAGTGATATTGGAACCATGGTCTCAAGGTATGGGGCTCTGTACACCTTTAGCCTGCATGAAAATTTGGTACCAAAGTGGGAGTTCTTTCAGACCATGGTGTACCCAAACTCCGAACTGATCAAGTTTCCTCAGTATTTCGGTTACAGTTTAGAAAATAGGATCAAGCCTAGGTATGAGATCTTGAAGCAGTCTAGAGTGAAGATACTGCTGAATCAGATGTTATCTCTATCTGATAGCGACTTCCATGAACTTTTGGAGAAGAAAATGCAGAAATATCTCAAGTGACTTAGCATGTGAGGTGTAATATGGCAGATTGAGTTGATAGCTTAAGATGTTAAACTTCATTCTAATGTAATTCAGTTTTGCTGTTGTATATATGGATTATGAAATGCAATAGCTTAAGTCATGGTGGTGTAAGTGTAGGAGAATAAGATTTACTCTTGGTAAAAAAGGTGACCTTTTTCCATTTGTTATGCTTTACCATTTTGACTGAAATATTTTTATTTCTTTTTTGCTTTATAATTTATATGAGAGATTACTGCAATTAAATCGTCTCGGTCAGACAGATTTATGTCTTAACCATATAATCCTCTTAAGATTTGCATAATGAAATTTGACAAATGGAATTATAAAGGAATTTGACATAATGTTCTAAGCATGCAGATTACAGGTCAGCACATATGAAGGCTACTTGGATGGAAAATAAAAGTAATTGTTCATTGATTACATTTTTACATTTTTTGAGGCTTTTTACTACCTGCAAATACCATTTATCAGATACACTCGGAACAATTTCTTTGAGTTTCACCTTCAGCAGACACATAGATCAAAACCAGAACTCAAAATGTTTTATTCCAAGTTGCTCCTTTCAAAGAAAGGCGTCTTTAACGCCAAATTGTTTGCAGCTTATTGTCACCAGAATCTGAGAAAAGATCAAATTAAGCAGACTGACATTTCTGCATCTGTTGGTATATGTTTCTATCTGCTTCCTTGCATGTTTTGCTAATTCTATGGCTTGAATGTTCTTGAAAATACAGTGAAAATGTTGATAAAAAAGTTTTTTTTCTTTTTGTTGCTACATGGATCAAATTTTTAGTAATGCCAAACGCAAAGCTTGCAGGTGATGTTTGTGCATTCCAGTTTGAATTTGTAGTTTGATCCTGAAACTATGTAGATGGTTGCCTGAATTGAATGCCTTATCTGATAATGGTGTGTCTAATCATTTTCACCTTTTGGGAAGGGAATAGTATGCTTTATGATATGCATAATTATATACCTATCTTGTTAATGCAGGAGGTGAAGGCGTTGTGACCGTTCCAACTCCTGCACCACGGGAACCCAGAAATGTGTTGAATCCGCGACAGATTTTGCTTGATGATACCGTCAAAATTTCCCACATGTATGCTATTGCAGCTTTCCTTTTTGACTTCTTGAGGTTTCAATCAGCCTCAGCAAAGGCATTCAAATTCATCATCTGCTATCTCTTTTTAATGAAAATTCTTTATAAAAGTTTTTTGCTATATTGTTTTCTTATATTTTAGAGAGTATAAAAACTGGGTGGAGGATTGCACGGACTTGATACGTAAAAGGAGGAGAGTTTCTCGTAGCAAAGCTGACAGACTCAGTAATATAACTGATGCTATATTGGAACCTCGTAAGTATACTTTGACACTCTGATCAGTTCTGCTGCAAGAAATAAGTGTTTACTTTCTCAATGCCTGCCATGTTTGGATCAGGTATCCCAATGGACTTTTCTGTTGAACATGAAAAGACGGTTTTCAACGTTGGATCTCAGGGAGTGGATCACAGGCGGGGTTTCATAAAATCTATTGCTACTCCCTCTCATGAGCAAACTCTGATTCCTCCGGGAACTCCTGTTGCTCACTCGAGATCACATGAATTTGAACTAGTTGCTGAGCCCTACAAACCAACTACTGCAGTTGCAAGTGTAGAGCTTGCCCGAAGGGATGGAATGAGACATGTAGTAAAGAGTCTTGAAGTTGATCCTGAAGGCTGAAGGAGTAGTTTAAATGCTACCATATTCATTTCAGTTTTAATTAGTTGGACTGAGCTCCCATGAAAAGGTGCACAAATGTTTATAGTTGATATTAATATGCTTTCAGTGGTAAAACATTCTGGGAACGCTTCGAGATGATAACGATTTTGATCACTGAATGTGTTCTGTTTCCATTTGCGTTCGTGTGTTCTGTTTCCCTGTTTCACTTGCGTTATTGTGTTCGAATTGTAAGTAACTCGAAGGCTTTTAGTAAGGTAGTTATTGTTAGTTTGTTACCATCATCTTCATCATCCTGATTGCACTTGTTAAGACAGAAACAGAGCAAATGGAAAACTTTATGCACCTGAGTTTGAAAAATCATCAAATTGTAGTATTACAGATTTACAGACATCAAAATTCAAAATCCCAAAACAATTGATTGTCTGTGTCTTTGTATCCCATATTAACTGAAGTATGATCTGTATAAGACATAGATCAGAAGAAGAAAGAGCAAAACAATAACAACAACAATGAATCCGGCTATCAGCAACATCATGACAATTGCGCGCCCAACAACCTCTGTGAACGCCTCACCTATTCCATCTGATACTTTCTTTGAAAACGCATTTGCCATCCTCTCTGATGCACCAGCTATGTTCGTTCGTACCTCAGCTACAGCACCAGCTACCACCTTCGATATTGAATAAGAGAGTGCGCCAACTATTGCACCAGCAATCTCCTTTGACACCACCTGGTTTATACACAAACATTGGGTGAAAAATGGCCTAGAAATATCAAGAACATCTATTATCCATGAGCTAGGTACCTACGTACCTCTGCAATCCGATCAACCTCCTCAGACCTCAACACTTTAACCAGTTGTTTCTGATATGATAGAGACAAGAAAATCAATGTCATATGCATGAATAACATCCACAGATTTGATGATCAATTGACTGAAAAGCAATACGCATGACTAACCTGTACATTCTTGCGATTGGCCTCGTCAAGTTTCCACATATTAACTAGTAGTTTCTGATTCAGATGGAACAAGGTGATCATTAGAAATACGGAAACAATTATGCTTGCTAAGAATTCATAGACCTTATCATCTACCTGAAGATTGGAATTATCATTCCCTGAATCTGCTTCTGCCTCATCTTCTGGTTCGAGACCCTTTGCCGTGTCAGATAACAGATCATGGAAAAACAGCAGCAATAACTGTCAGTTTCTTGAGAAGCATAATGCAAACTCAACAGAATAACTGCACATATGGGCAATGCAAAACTTACAAAGAGTTGAACTCGAAAATTGTTATTCGACATCTGCATTTCTTCAAGCTCCGACTTCTCCTCCAGCTTCTTTTCCTCGTCATAACCAGTGTCCATGAAATAGAGACCTTCGATTAACAGATCATGGTTCCCCTGGTCTTCCCGTTCGTCTAGTATCTCCTTTGCTGAAAGAACCAGAGATTTCTTCTCAGTGTAAAGACTAATAAATTCAAGAGATGATACATCCCCGATGCACAGAGGGATATCTTCCAAGTCGAGAAACTCAAGAAACAGACGAGTAAGTCTGGGGAAATGGGAACTGTCAGCTGTCCAGGTCTTCAGATCACACCGAGAGATTGACAAACATTTTAGGCGCTCAAATTCACCTTCAGCTGGATTCCACTCCTCACCACAAAATGCATCACATACTAAAGTGAGCACTTCAAGGTTTGGCAACGAACCAATGATTGTCATACTTTCCCACGGAATGTGAGAC
>JAQRGC011869042.1:0-12547 GCA_028659135.1 Plantago lanceolata
AAAAGATGAAACATACTAAGGTAGTAAATGGGATTGAAAAAAAAATAAAGTGAACAAAATGATAAAAAAGATGAAACAAGTTAAGTGAACAAAATGAAGATAATGAAAAATAAGTAAAAGACAAAATGAGAAATGGATAATATATGTCTTTTATCTTTTGTCTTTCACAAGAAGGGTAATATATGTCTTTTGTCATTGGAAAAAATTTCCAATAGGTACAAAGTTGTACCCCAGTGTAATAAAAGTTGTTTCATAGTTCTATTGGTAAGAAGTAATCAAACCTTGCACCTATTGGTAATAAACCTATTTATTTATATAAGGAGGGGATAAAATGTAAAAAATAAATAGTCATTACATTTTAAAAAATAACTGTTATTTTTAAATGTTTGCCAATTTATATCCCTTAAAACTCCATTTATGTACTCTTTATTAGTCTTCATAAACTATATCTTCTGCTAAAATTTTACGATGAGTTATTCATGTGTTCTTCGTCCAGTTTGTAAGAATTCAAGGTGTCGAAAGCGTACGGTTTTAACTATATATGGTAAATAATGGCAGATTTTAATGGGAATGTCGAACGCATGGATGGTCAGAATTGGGCTAACTAGAAAGAAGATATACGCGCACATCAACACGGAGAAATTTTGGAACCCAAAAGTTGTAACGGAACTTATCGTACCGAGACATCGTCAACATGGGAAGAAAAATGATGGTGTAATGCACAAATTCAGATCAGATTAAGGCCAACAATCAAGTAAGAAGGAAACTGCTAGTACCAAGACTCAACCAAAAATCAACCAAGATGAAGGCAGAGACAAATATAGTAGGAGTAGGCAATTAATTTGCCTTAATTTTTATTCATTTGATTTCAATTCGAAGATTGGATGCGTTTTTAATTAATTCGTTCTTGGTATGTTTTTAGGGATCTTAACTCCGTCATTTCGTCCCGTTTCAAAGAGGTAAAATTTGGTGACCGGAGCCCCTGTTTTTCGGCGAGTCTCCTGCTCTGTTTTCTCCCGGTTATGAGCGACTATGTGTGTGACAGTGTGTGGTGTGTGTTTGTTTTGTTATTTACTGTTTTACCCATGCTGAGTTATATATGGATTGACTAAATTGTCCCCGAATAATGAGTTGACTATTCTGCCTTATTGACCTTGTGATTGGGCAGTTTTGCCCTTGCGTAAATATGGACTAATGACCATTATGCCCTCCCGTATTAAACTGAATGTTGGACTGTTAGTATAGGTTTAGCTCGACTTAGATATGATTTGACCGTTTTGCCTTTTCCACCTTGGATTGTGTTATTGACCATTTTACCCTTTCGTATTTTGGGACTCTTTAGGACTTACAGTTGACCAGTTTGACTTCGATTATTGAAATTACTATTTTACCCATACGTTTGTGAAATTACTGTTTTGACCAAATTACCCGCACAGTTGACTGATTTTAAGGATTGTTGAATGAGTTTCAAAAAATAACATTTTTGCCCTTGATGTTGTGAAATTACCTTTTCGGTCTCTCATTTTTTGAGTACAAAATCATATTGACTGTTATACCCTTGCAATTGAAAACTGTTGACTGAAGTGGGTTTAGTTGACTTTCCGTTGACTATTGACCAAAAGACCGTTTTACCCCCAAACTCGTTAAGTCGTTTAGATTACGTATTGATTGGTTTTACAACCTCTTTGGCCTTTTTATAGCTGTAAAGATTGTTTACCTACCGTTAGACTTTCATTTCGACTTATAAGTACTTTAGTAATTTAGTTGCCAAATCTGTTTAGGTTCTTCGCCCGTTTGGCAGTAGCTTTTCTGTCTATTTGTGACAGTTGCTTTCATAACCTAAGGTAAGTGTTCATCCATTACTACTGTTTTATTATTTTAAAACCAAGAAAGTTATTTATCTACTTGCGCACTAATATGCTTTACTGTGCTTCTGTTTACCCAAGCATGACAACTGCATGTAGAAAATTGATAATACTTTGTGTTATTATTACATTTAACTGAATATTGCATTGTACCCTATTGCTAAACTGAACAGCCTAAAATCACTATTAATGTTTGACCCACTAATGTTGACTGCATGTACCCTACTACTTAACTGAAATGTCTGAAATCACTAATATTGTGTGACCGACTGATGTTGACTGACTAACTTGACTGAATGTTTTGACTCTGATTGACCATCGGTTCCTTAACTAATCATTGTTAACTGTTTTCTACTTATTGACTACTGAGCACTATGTACTATTGACTGATTGTATGGATTGTATTGATTGGTTGTTGATCGGTCGATGAGGATTGCGAGTAGGTAGGCTTGGATAGTGTTAATTGTCGAGTTTAATTATTAGTTTTCCGGTCTAATCCCATGATTGGCCCGTAGAATTTTAGGGTAGTGTATTGTTTCCATGAGTTCTCTAGAGGGAATTACAAGGGCTACTGGGAGTAGGAGCAATAAGTCGGGCTGCACCAACTGTTATTGTTACCATTTATTGAACTGACCGTTTTTCAACACTTTGTCTGACTGTTGACTTTCTGGCTTACCTGTCTACAAGGGGTGTACGCGGGCAGATACGGATGGGTATTTACTAAAGTTCAAACCGACCCGCCATAGGCGGGTGGATCAAATCATTAACCGCGGTGGGTTGGATTTTTGCCTAACCGTTTCGGGGTCGGGTGGCTAGTGTAGGCGGGCAGTTTGGTGGTTTTTCACATTACAATAATAACATGTAAAAATAGTATTATTATACGAGATTACGAGTATATGTGACCACAAAATAAAAACCGCATCCAACAAAAACAATAACCTAATACTATAAAATAAGTCTACACTCTACACCATAATGTTTCAAATAGAATTACACAATTGATGCTCTAGATTAGTGCCCACTGCCAGCGTAGGTACTTCCCAAAAAAAGTATAGAGCATGATATTCAAATAGAATTAGACAGTATTAATGTATTATACAGTAGTACTACTTTTTTTTGAGCAAATACAGTAGTACTACTAGCAAATATATTAATATATTAATGTTCTTGTTTGTTTTAGTAAATATATTAGAAATATTAAAAAATAATACATTGGCGAGCGGGCGGTTGGCCCACCCGCCTCTAGCTAGGCGGGTTACAAAAATTTTAGTCGCCGCATTTTGTGTTTAAAATTTTGAACTGTCATTGAGGTCAGGCGGCGGGGCGAAACGACGGGTAATTTTTATGTACACCCATATTGTCTCTGTGTCTTCTGTTTTACTTGTGCTATGAAAACCTACTACTCATATATTGTACTGTTTGTTCAACTGCTTACAACTTATATTCATTGACTAATCGAAACCTTATTGTTTTAACTGAATTAAAGAGCACCACTGAGATCGTCTAATTTATCTTACCACTCTTTTTAAATACTTACTTGTAAGTCCGACTTCCAACGAGCTTGAGTATTATTTTTTAATAAGAAGGAACTTATTTTCATTACACCTTACAATTGATCATGTTTCTATTTAGTTATAGTAAATTTGATGATTGTAGGAGGAAGATGAAAGAATATTTAGGGATGAATGTATTTGGTATTTTGATGTAGATGGGATTTGTAGCTCAGATTGACTAGATGGAGCTGTTTAAGAGCTACTAATCATGTTAATAAAAAATGCTCCGCTCCGTTGCCAAAAGGGAGAAGTTTGCTGCTCCAAAACGGAGCAGGAAATTAAACTACCATGTTTTTGGAGTAGTTTCCTGCTCCGTTTTGGAGCAGAAAATTGCCCCAAAACAGCAGTTTTCTGCTCCAAAACCTCACTTTGTATGGGGCTTTAATTTTTTTTATGTTTAGAACATGATTAAGAAGGATTGTATTTGATTATAATTAAGATTGAATGAGTTTGAATGTTTTTTAAGTTGCAGGGAATTGATTGAGGTTTTGAGAAGTTTATGGGTGGAAGAAACAAAAGGATTGAAAGTTGAAGTACTTTCAATGCAATTAAACTGTTTGGTTCTTACAAGAATTCAATATTTCAGTGAGGGCAAAATTATCTTTTTTAGGTTTAAATCCGCAGAAAGTTAAATTCGTGGGAGTGAATGTCATTAAAAAATTTAAGGTTGGGAATTTATGTAATTATTAGTTTTAGAGGGATGAAAACGTAATAAACAAATTTAAGAGGAAATACATATGTAATTCACCCTAAAATTAATTATATGTAACTACCACCTTAGACAAATTTTATTACATCCAGGTCCATACGTGCCCAAGTTGTTTGGATGCTGCCAAAGTCCAATATTTTTCAGGGACAAAATGGTACTTTTCAACTTTTAATTCACCTTTAAACCTCCGGTACCTTTACATTGTTGCTCCGGAGTCCAGAGTCCGATCGGAGCTGCAACAGCTCCAGATCGGAGCTTGCAACTGTTCCGATATGGAGCTTCAATCTGGTACCAGATTCCAGTCTCTGATACCGGAGGTTTAAAGTAGATAAAGAAGAAAGATAAGACAAGAAAGAAAAGAAATGAAAAAAATAATTTGCAAAATAAGGATAAGGCCGTGTTTGGGAGTTTGGAAATGAATTTGAGCTTATAATCGACAACGAAACGCAGCTCAATTGGTACGTTTCCCCTCCAACCAATAGGTTGAGGGTTCGAGTCACCTCAGGGGTAAATGGGAAACCATTATTAATTCTCACTTTGCCGCTTCAAAATTGAGCTTATAATCTGGTCAATGTTTCTGAGAAAATTGGGGTTGAACGTAATTGTTGATCTAACGGGGATAGTTTTGTAATTGGGGTGTCTAGTGGGGGTGCACATATAATTAACCATTTATTTTTTTATTAGTACATGCATGCACGCACGGTACAAGTCAGAGTATTACTGTCATTTGTAATTCTCTCTTCTCTTCGCCTAAACTGAACTATATTGAATTGAAATAAATTGCAATACAAAATATAAACAATTCAAAACTTAATATCTTTTTTGGGTTGAATATTCTTGGTGTGTCGGTAGCACGACCTCATCGGTTCTATCCATTCATCTCGTTATTTCTCTCCATCTAATTAAGTGGCTTGGGTCGGGTCATCTTGCCATCCTTAATTTTATTTTTCAGTTTGAATCTTGGTGCTTGGATAACACAACCTTGCCGAATTGTCCCCTTTTTACGTAGGGCTGTAAACGAGTCGAGCTTTCTTTAGAAACTCGAGCTCGACTAAATCGAGCTCAAACATTAATAAAATCTCGAACTTGAATTCAATCCGAGCTCCAGCAAAGTACATATATATACTTGGCTCGAAAGCTCGCCGAGTTGACTCGATAATTCAAATGTGTGTGCACTACATTTGTGCTCGCGTGTTGAGTTCGAATAGCGCAAATGTATCACAAACTTTAATTTGAGTTCGAATTGTAAAGCTCGTTCGAATTCAAGCTAGACAATATTTTTTTATTAACAGGTCTTGTAAAAGTTCGCCTCGAGTCGATTATATGCCTACTTTTACCTCGTTTCCAATTAAATGGTTTGGCTAGCTAGTTGGCAGGTTTAGTGTTACACAGAAGAAACAAAACAAAATTTTGCCGTACATAATACACACACACATCATTCTGTTATATAATCTCATCATCATATCACAGTATCACACACATCTCATTAATTTCACCTCACCACTCACCAGTACCTTTCTCTCTCTCTCTCTCTCTCTCTCTCTCTCTCACACACACACACAATGACAAAACCCAACAAAAAAACCAGCTGGTTTCGCAATAAGAACCCTAAAAAGGGTGGGCATGGCGGTAAGTTTACCTGGCTCGGCCCAAGTAAGCTTGATGATGAGATTTATGCAGATGATACTCCAGAAACTGAAGAAGAGATCGTGGATGAGCTTGATGCCGATGACACTCCAGAAACAGAAGAAGAGATTGTGGATCCTCCAGTAGTCATCGATCCAGCTGTTCCAGTTCTGCCTGTTGCTGTTGGTGGCTCTGAGGTGGTTGTTGGTGACGTGCCTGGTGCTGGTGCAGAGTTGGAGGTTGGTGCCGCTGCTGTTCCTTAGGCTATAGTCATGGCGTGGTGGAGAAAGTCAGTTGTGGAGTTTGAAGTTCATTTTCATCGTTTTTCTGTTTTAGTTTCGGTATTTGTGGATCGTATTTTGAGGATATATATGCTGATGGTCTGTAATATTGAGTTTGGATGGTACTCATGGCGTTTGATTTTACTTTTTATCGTTTGATGAACTTCTAGATCTGAGTTTTTATTCATGCTGTTGTTCTGTTGTTATGATTAGTCTGTAGATTTGATTCTTCAAACCTTGAAACGACTAAGTAGCTAGCTAGCTATGGCGTACGTTAAGTTTCCGGCACAGTAAATAACATATACTAGTAAAAGTGATATAGTACGGAACCGGGAAATATTTTGCGGGGCCCAGTATCGTACATAGATAATCTATTTTTCGAAATTCAATACGAATAAACACTCTCTCTCCCTCTCTCTCTCTCTCTTCTCTCTCTGCCCTCACCTAATTCACAGGATCTGATGACTCGAGTTTCGGTCATCGGAAAGGTTTCCGACGTCCTTCAACCTTTCCGATTCCGGTGGACGGCGAGTTAAGGTTTCCGACGACGTTTGATCTTTCCGATTCCTGTGGATCTACGTTCCGGTGAGTTAAGGTTTCCGACGACGTTTGATCTTTCCGATTCCTGTGGATCTACATTCCGGTGAGTTAAGGTTTCCGACGACCTTCGACCTTTCCGATTCCTGTGGATCTATATACAATCCGGTCAGTTAAGGTTTCCGAAGACCTTCAACCTTTCCGATTCCAGTGGATCTAGTGAGTTTTCAGATCTACATAGTAGCTGTGTTCGCTTTGATTCGGTGTTTTGTTTCTTCTTCAATTCTGTCTTGGGCATGTTATTATGATTCGAATTTAGAATTTATTGATTTGCCATTGATCGGGGTGTACAACTCATGTCTGCTATCCACTTGGGTCTTGGTTGGCTATGTGAGATGAGATAGAGGTATGTAATATCTTCATCATGAACTCCTTCTCTGTTGCTTAATATCACTTGTCCAAATAGAAAGTCTGTAAAAATGTGCTTCAATGGATCGATGTTGGTTTCCCTGAAATCGATTAGGAAAGTAAGTCCAATGCTAGGAGTTTTACTAAATGCTTTGAATGAACAAGTGTGGACATAACATGATAGGGTAACCTGGGAATTAGTAAGCATTCGTAAAGATCATAGACAGTGAAAACTGTGAGTTAAATGTAGTGTATAGTTATTTACTTTACATGTTGAGGCTATAGCTGTCTTTGGGTGGTTACTCACAGTGCTTTGAGAAGTCATTGCCATTTTCTATTCTCTATGTAACCTTTGGATCATATGCCCTTATTCTCTATGGATTTGCTTAAATCGGGCTCGTCTGACAAGGGTCATCTTTACAATGGGGCCTACAGCTTGTGGCCAAGTAAATGTAGGTTGTCTGAACGGGGTTCAACATTTGGATTGCATACCTCTGCTGGACTTGAATCTCATATCATTATGGTGTAATGGGATCTCGAAGAGTTGCTGTAACAGCTGTGTGGAAAACAGGACTTGAAAGGGTTGTGGTAAAAGGTAAGCACTAACTGCATTTAGATGTCTGTCTGTTAGCTTCTATAGGACTATCAGATGTTATGATGCATATATACTGCGTTCAAGTCCATTTTAGAAAATGCCACTGTTAGTAAGAGCCAATTGCGAGCATTCCATTTTTCATGTTATCTAGTGCCTTACAGGTTATCTTTCTTTGCTTTCTTGATTACATCATTCTGGTATTTGACTTGATTCTGCCAATTAGTCGAACATGCTATAGGGTAACTTAGGTGTTGTTCTGTACATGCTTGTAGTTTTTACAATGTTGGAACTAGACATTTTAATTTTGTTAGTCATGGTAGGAAGGTCTAATGGACTATATGTGTTCTTGGACTTGTATATAAGTAGTATAACAAGCATAAACTGGTGTTGCTGCTATGCATTCTTTTAGTCGTAAGATTAGCTTGCTTCTTGAACGAATTGTGAAGCTTTCTATAGTTCATGTTTCTTGGTGCCTTACAGGTTATCTTTCATTGCTTTCTTGATTACATCATTCTGGTATTTAACTTGATTCTGGCAATTAGGCCGAACATGCTGTTGGGTACTTTAGGTGTTGTGTAGAGTTTATCATGAACTGGTGTTGCTGCTAAGCATTTGTCTTAGCTGTAAGATTAGCTCGTTTCTTGATTCTGACATCAGTCGCTATGTACATTTTTGACTTCATAGTTTTATGGACGGTTCTTTGCTTATGATTGCATTGCTACTACGTACACGGTACACCTATTTTTCTCATGTTAACTAGGTTTGGATTGCTAGACCTTTTTCTGATGACTCTGAAGTATTGTGCATCTTCCTCAGGCAAATGATCCAACATAAGAAACTATGCTAGCTGGTCGGTTTCTTAAGCTATGCCTTGCCTAGGGAGGGATAATCAAAGATAAAACTGCCAACTTGTTAAAGTTGTGTCATTAAAATTTTAAGGTGGAAATCTGTTTTTCGATCTTGTCACCAATAGTTAATCTATACATGCTTCTCTTTTTATTATGCATGCTCCCCCTTGTAGTTAATCTATAAATGCATGCATGCCGTCCATTTCATGGAAATCTTGAAGTGGCAAACATAAAATGTGTTGGTTCCGAGCAGATTCTTCACAATGCGGCTTTCTGAAATTTTAGTTTTGTCTCTATGTTTATCTTTGAAGGAATCTGAGGTTTCAGCTGTTAAATATATCTTGTTGGAGGCGTACAATAGATTGGTCGTGAAGAAAGATCCTCGGTGCGTGCCTTATGACGTGGATGGTCAATATGGCCAGCTCTTTGATATGTTATCGAAAAGGTAAGCCAAGATATGCTGTTAATTAACTTTTTCCTTGTTTGGCATCTCTTATCCGCAGTAAGAGACTGTCATCCGTTTCCTAGCATTCCCTCTATAGTATCCACTTCTCGCATTCCACTCTGGGTTTACTTTTTTGTATTTTTCTCTGTACTGAGGTCTGATGTAGCGTTTGGGAACCAAAATAATTTACTTAAGAAAGGAAAAGCTCAGGTAGATTTGACAATTACAACACTTATACGGTTTGATGTGTTGCTGGTTTGCAAATTATTCGTTCTGGAAAAAAAGTTCACTTAGATTGGGTTAGGATGATTTTTTCCAGCATGCTATCTTTTATTTCTGGCCCTATTCCTCTATCATTCAATTAGTGACACCCATTAAGTCCGCACTTATAAAATACTTTTCGTACATTTTGGGTACAAAGTAAATGCAGAAACACGGGCTTCACTTATTCAGAAGCAGCTGAAACGTTATGTTCATCTATCCCTGCAAGCAGAGGTTACATCTTCTACGTCTACATTATTTCATCCTTTTCAGTTTCCAAAGATTGGTTATTGAACTTTAAAAAAAAGCAGCTACAACATGTATTCAATTTAAAAAAAAGCAGCTACAACATGTACTTTCATTGTAATGCCATATTAGGCTATGATCTTGGAATTTTGCAACTCTATTGTTGCTTTTGTTTCTTATATTTCCTGTTACTATTGGTGGTATGGTTAGGGATAGAGCAGAGTAATGTAGCCCCTTGGTGCCTTGGCGAAGCTTTCATGGTCATATCCCCTCCAAAAAGTAGAATGCTAATTATCATTGCTTCCGTCTATCCTGTTTGCATTCGATGATTCAACTGCATACAATTTCAGACTTTTTCCCTCTGAAAATAAAATGGAGACAGAATAAAAGAAGATATATGAGAAAATTTTCATGTGGGGGCATTGCCCATCATCAATTGTTAATTTTTTATAGTAACTCGGTTATTCTTTTTTCGATGTGCTTCACAGTTAACCAGAGTCACCGCTGCAGACGATCCCTGATGAGTTCTTGGAGAAAAATCAGCCGTGCAACATAATTTTGGAGTACAGAAGAAAATGTGGGTGTTCAGATTTGGTGCAATCCCTTGTTAAATGGGATGTGGTGATACTCTTGGAATTCTATCAACAGAAGTAGTGCAGAGGGAAGCAATTCAGATATTAAATGAAACTGTCAATGCTGAACACTATGCAGCAAATTTTAGAGATGGTTACCTGTATCTTTGAGAAGAATATGCAATTATTTTCTGCAGGGTGATTACTTTAGAAAAGGTACTATCTGTTTAATTACTTTATGTTTGTATATGAACTTGATAAAAGAATTATTTTGCTGGTTCATTATCTTTTATGTTCTCTTTGTACATGCAAGTACACTGTGTTGATTAAAACAGTATCAAGTCAAGATAACTAGAATATAGTCGGAGTTGTCAGTTGTTACTACAGAGCCTTATATTGTATCAGTGTCAAAAATTAAAGGATGATAATCTCTAATTTGTTTTGTTTAGCTGTCTAGGAAGAAATGTATGTATGATATGTAATTTTCAGCAAGCAACAATGTTTGTCGGTTATCATTAAAGTCCCCTTTTATTTTATTTTAGGGACTCTGTACTTGTGATGTTTCAGATATGTATGAGTTAGTAATGCTTGCTTTAAAAGCGAAATTTGGTTTCTTAGATTGTAACTTGGAAGGCTTCTTTGTTAATGGTTTCATACTGGTACTCTACAAGTGAATGATGCCAGATTTGATCAACAGTGAGGAATTTCTAGCCTACTGTGAGGAGATTGTTCCTCACAGAAGCCCCTTTTTTTGTAGTGATGTAGCTCAAGAGAAAATGAAATTACAGGAAACAAGCCCCGTATGTCATGAGCTGTTTTAAACTCCCGGATACTCTTCTTCGGGAAATTGAATCTTTAATTTCTAGATACTGGTGGGGTAATGGGGGTGCGAGGAGTGTACATTGGCTTAGCTGGGATAAAATTTGTTTGAGTAAACGGGATGGGGGTTTGGGTTGTAGGGACTTGCGCTCTTTTAGTTTATCCTTCCTTGGAAAACAGATTTGGCGTATCTTTTCTGAACCTAATCCCTTGTTGAGTCGTGTTTTCAAAGCAAAGTATTTCCCGCATTGTTCCCTTTTTGATGCCCCTGTCAATCCCAACGCTTCTTTTACTTGGAAAAGTATCCTAGCAGCAAGGAACTTGGTTTCTAGTGGAATTACGTGGAGAGTAGGGAACAGTGAACATATTGACGTCTGGGGTGATAAATGGATTCCCGGTTATCATTCCTTTAAACCAAAAACTCCAGATTTACACAATGAAAGCCCCCTTGCAGTGTCTTCCTTAATTGACCATGCTTGTCATACTTTGGATGTTCCTTTGCTCACCTTTTTGTTTTGGCAGGATAATATTGAGGAGATCCTCAAGATCCCTATTTCGTAGGTTCAGGATGTGGATGTGCAAATTTGGCATTATACCAAAAATGATGTATATTCCGTCAAATCTGCGTACTGGTTGGCACATTAAACGCAGACAAAAAGAAGCCCAGTCAGGTTCTTCTTCTAGTACTGTATGCAAAAACTGGACTTTTATTTGGAATCTTAAACTGCCTGGGAAGATCGGTATCTTTTTATGGCGTCTGCTGCAAGATATAATACCTACACAGCAGCATGCACTGGCTAGAAGGCATTTGGGAGATAATTTATCGTGCCTGCTGTGTGGCAATGGTGAGGAATCTTTTACTAATTTGATTAGGGACTGCGGCGCGCCAATTTTGGGTCCTTTTGCTTCTTCCTACTGTAGTAATTTATTCCTCTGCTGGGAGTGTTTGGGATTGGGTTGCTAGAGTTCGTTCTTACCTGCAACCTGAGGAGTTTCAAAAGTTTGTTGTGTCATGCTGGTTTCTGTGGCATAATAGAAACCAGGCACGTTTTGAAGGAAAGATGATCACCCCTGCTGATGTAGTGCGTTGTGTGAATGCTTTTGTTCAATTCCATCTCTTCTGCTCTAAGGGTGCTGCTGTACGGACTGATTTTGCAGAGTTCTCAGTACTTGGTCCATGGCAGCCTCCTCCGGTCGGCCGCATTAAAATCAATTTTGACGCTGCGGTTCCGGCATCGGGTGCTGATGAGGTGAAAATATGTCTCCTGCGGATTACTGCGAATTAAGAGCGAACAGAGAATTCCCGAGTCGTCTGTCACGACTTGGCAGCAGTGTACTGTTAGAGTTCGTGGAGGAAAAGTGATACTTTGTATAGTAACCACTCGGAGGCGAGTTTTATGACAAAAGACCTCGTTCCGAGTTGTTATCATCAACGACCACAAATTACCGAGTTGGAGATTACTCGAGTCCTCTTGGTCGGGAAATCGTGTTAAGAGCAGAAGTGCTCTGGAAAAGTCAAGGATTACTGTAGAAGGATGTGGAACCTGCTAACTGCAAGTGAAAGGACGGTATTAACCCTGTCTACGAGGGTTAGGTGAAGGAATGTTGTAGGATGTTCCGGAAAGGGTATATTCCACAAGTGAAAGTACGGCAATGCCCCTGAAAGCGACGTTTTGAGGCGGTGGAAGTGAAAAGACTGGTTTACCCTTGAAAGCGACATGTAACTGAAAAGGGAATCTAGGGCTGACGTGGCGAAATCCGGACCTTACAGGTGGCAATCAT
>JAQRGC011869737.1:0-10561 GCA_028659135.1 Plantago lanceolata
TTAGATCATTATTAATTAATATGGAGAAGTTAATTTGAAATTGGATTTTAAATTAATTTAATATGTAGAGATTAAAGAAAAGAAAATAAAAGGAAAAGACTGGACCGGGCCATGGTGGTCCGGCCCAGCGCGGGCCCACAGGGGCCGGCTGTTGGGCATGGCCGATTATGGGGGAGAGTTTTATTCTCTCCTCCCTTCTTTTCCTTGTGGATTTTCTTTCTTGAGCCCTAAGTCAAATTCCTAATTAGATACCTAAATGGTTTAGAGTTTTACATGGAAATTTGGTTAGGAGATTTTGCTATAAATACAAGGCATTGTATTTTAGCTAATTACACAATATTCTCCCTAGAATATCTCTGGCATATTTTCTCCATCTCCAAATTTCGAATAAGACCTTCCTAACGACTTTGACTTACAATGATCCGTCAATACCAAGGTTTGAAGTTTATGCATAACTTTCCGCGTAGAATTTCCAGGACTGCGCAACGATCTTGCAAAGTACATATCTCCCTCGTTATGTACCCGATCGAGGCGATTCCAGTTGGAGAATACTCCAGATGAATTCTTCTAACTTCTGACCTGACGGATCGTTGATCGGAGTCACGGATAGGCCGGGATGCACTGCCGAAGTCAACAGAAAGTTTCTAGGATTCTTTATCAAACGAACAGAACAAACTACCGGTTGATCCGATTCTGTAAGTGTATCAAACCTTATTTTAATACGTCGTATAATCATGAGCATGATCAAGTATGTTAAGAAAAAATTTTAAACTTCCGATGCGCTATCTTCGAGATAATTTCTTACATATTTACTAACAATACTGACTATGTTTTCAACAATATAGCCTATGTTTTCACTAATATTACCCATGTTCTAACCAATATGCTCACTGTTGTGTAATGCTATGTTTTTTTAACTCGTTTCATGAAAATTTTACGTTTTGCGATATTGCATATGTTTTCAACAATATTGTCTATGTTTTCACCGAGAGTACCTATGTTCTCACCAATATGCTCACTGTTGTGTAATTATAAACCTAGTCTAATGTTTCCTCGTTCATTCTCTATGTTCGATTCCATCTCCAATAATTTCTAGATTGAACGATTTGGGTGAATATATGTATTAATTGGTGATATATGTTTGTTGGTGATAGATTTATGTTAAATCGACGTTGTTGAAGTTGTTTGCATCTAGATTTGTGTAGATCGGTAGTTGGGTCGAAGTTTAGTGGTGATAGATGTTAGATTTGGCATCTTGATGTAGATTTATATAGATTTTATGAAAATTTTACGTTCTGCGACATTGCCTATGTTTTAAACAATACAACCTATGTTTTCACTAATATTACACATGTTCTCACCAGTATGTTCACTGTTGTGTAATGTTCTGTTTTTTTAACTGATTTCATGAAAATTTTACATTTTGCAATATAGCCTATGTTTTCAACAATATTGCCTATGTTTTCACCAATACTATCCATGTTCTCACCAATATCATCCATGTTGCTTCTCAATATGTATAGGTAATCATTCTATCTATAGATCTAGTTGCATCTAGATCAATGCTTCTAGTATTTTACATCTATATTTATTGGTGATGAGATGCCAAATCTAAATTGGTGTAGTCGTTTGCATCTGGATTTATGTAGATATGTCTTTAAAACGAAGTTTGTTGATGAAAGATGTTAGATTGGCATCTAGATGTAGATAGATTTCATAAAACTTTTAGGCTCTCCAATACTCCCCATGTTCTCAACAATATTGCCTATGTTTTCACCAATATTACCCATGTTCTCACTAATATGCTCAATGTTGTATAATTCTTTGTTTTTTTTAACAGATTTCATGAAAAAATTATGCCCGACTATATTCCCCATGATCTCAACAATATATCCTATTGCCTAAGTTTTCACCAATATTACCCATGTTCTCAACAATATATCCTATATTTTCACCAATAATATCCATATTTTGTTAAGAATATTGTTCATGTTTTTGACAAAACTGCTCATGTTCTTAAAATTTGAACAGGACTGCATTGCTGGGAGATAAACAACGAACAAAATATACAATGAACACTATGCTTGGAGACAAATTTGAGAGGAAAGTGAAGAAACCCAAAACTACTGGGTTTATCCCACAACCAGACAAATACTTGTTGTAATTATTTTACATAGGTTGTATTTTAAGAAATATGAACACTATTTCTTGTACCTCCAGACAAAAGTACTCGTTTTACATAGGTTGTAATTTCGTATGATTTGAATAATTTTCACATGTTCTGATTTGAGCAAAAAGTATTTGAAACATGGGTACAGTTTTTCACAAAACATGTGCGGCATTTGTAGAATAATGGATATTCTTTTCACTAACATAGATAGCATATATATAAACATGGGTACTGTTTCCATAAACATGAGTAGTATTTGCATGAACATGCACATTAATTTCTCAAACATAGTCGTCATTAGCAGAAACATAGATACAATTTCCATGAACATATATACTATTTTCATAAACATAGGATACATTTGCAAAAACATGGGGATACAAATCCCTATGCCACACAATCAGAATTCCTGTATCAAAGTCTATTGAACTGGACCACACATAATCCCAAATCATAATCAGACCCATAATTCCAATTACCCACAATTAGAATTCTAAAAGCCCCATACAAAATCCCCTATGTTCTCTAATAAGTCACCTATGTTCTCTAACAAGTCACCTATGTTCAATTAAACTTTCTCTTTACTCTGCACAAAGTCATCATCTGTAGTTTGTTCTGCCATTTTCTCTTCATTTGGTCCTGCCTTAATTCATTCATGTGGCACAACATCTATAAAAATAAAAACACAAACACAAACATAGAAAATAATGTTAGGAACATTGGCAATAATCTGAATAACATGGACCAGAAACTAAAAGGAAAATTGAGGTGACTTTGGGTATCGAAAATAGAATAACAGAAAAATCACATGTTCACAACAACATACCTTATGTTATCACATATATAATAGCTTATGTTATCACATAAATGTCTTATGATCTCAAACATATAGCATATGTATAAAGCCATATGTTCACGAGAATAACTCCTATGATACCACCTAAATAGCCCATGTTATCACCAAAACACTACATGTTCTAATAAAAAAGAACAAATGTTGTCAATAATAAGTTCACCAATCAACTATCTTTATCTTAAAATTCGTAATACCAGGTTAATCATGCTACTGATCCTAAACCACTATTAGTATTACTTACTGCTACTCATTAATGGTATTCCTAATCACTATTACTTACGCTGCTACTACTAACTAGTGGATCAAATCAAACCATAATGACTAAATTAATGAAACAAGCAACATGTATCATAGGAATAATTTGAAGACCAAACCAAAAGTATCATAACCATGTATCCTTCGCAATACCAAAGCTTGTCTAATCCAGGAAATTAACCAAACACACATCATCCAACAACCGAGAAACCCAAAGGAACAGAGATTCCAGAATGAGTAACATAGGTATAGCCGTAATTTAAGAATATAGACAATATACAAAACAACATATGTAATATAGCAGAGAACATAGACAATATTCCAGAAAACACAACATAAAAGCAAAAGACTATAGGATTCAACTTACAACATAACAATATCTCAATCAAATGCTAACCTTCCCATTCATCACCACCACCACCCGATTCCGGTAAAGCCGCCACCACTGTTCTGTCGTCGGTCCCGCCTCCTCCCAGCGTCGCTGCTCTGCTCTGCAACCCGCGCCTCCCAAGTCGCCACTACTGCTTCCGGTTGTACCCAGTTCTATTCGCCGACGGTTTTGCTCCGCTACCCAGCTTCGTTCAACACGTCCTGCTCAGTTGTAAGCCCGTTTCTGCACTGCTGCTCCGTCCCACACAGAGGGTTTCAACAACCAGATCTGAATCGGACATTGGTGGCGCCTCCTCTTCTCGTTCACCAAGCGATGGCGCTCGATAGTTGCCCCAAATTTAGGGTTTTTGGTCTGTATTTATTTAAATCGAAGAAGAAGGGATCGGAGAAGAGAATAGAGAGAAAGAAAGAGGGAAGAAGGGATCGGAGAAGAGAAGGGATCGATGTATGTCTGTTTGTCTACAGAGTCAGAAAGAAAGAAGGATAATTGCAAAAAAATCCTACATTTATAGTTTATTACCTTTTTGCCACCGAATTTTTGTTTACTTTTGTTAATTGCAAATAAGCCCAGTCTATACATAGGTTAAATAAAGACGGTCTCTTATCAGACTTTCCGATTTTTGTTAGTTGTTTATTTTTCTTTTGGTTTAGAAAATTAATATATAAATTTCACTCCTATTTTGTAAAATTTCCCGTTTTCTTTTTTATTTTATTTTTAAATTCCATTTTTGGTACTAAATTCTATTCTTTTCTAAAAAAAATAAATTTATTGGCGTGGGTAATATACTCTCTAGTTTTTCTTGTTTTGGCCGAAATTATCGAACTCACCGTACAGTGTATTACACACACTCACGTTTTTTGGTGAAAATTAAAAATGTAATGAAATTGGAATTTACCACTTTAGAGTAAATAAAATGGACACGTCTGCCCATAAAGTATTAAAAATGGATTTTACCCGCCTCAGTAAAGATAGTATCTCCAACTCATTTCCTGCTTGACCACAACAAAACAACGATTCATGTGCAAGTTTAAACCTGGCCAGAGTGAACCTAAATTTCAGTTCCTGTTAAATATGCACGCAGAGAGAAAAACCATCATATCATGTTGATGAGAACCGAGTTCGCCATCTTCATTTATCTTTATTTATTTGTTTTGTTATTTATTTTTGGTTTAGTTTCCAGAATTAGGGGAGAATATTCTAGAAAATATTCTCTTGGGCTTAGCCCGTTTTTCTACTAGACTAGGCCTTTTACATTTCTTGCAATTTAAGTTTCCGCACCTATAAATACTTGTAACACTTTCATTATTCAATATAGTTGAGTTTTACAGTAAGTCTTTAGCTGTGTGTGAGCATACTTAGACAATGATACCCGCACGTGCCGGGTAGTAGGCGTCCATATACCGTCGGAGGAACCGGGGAGGTAGTTCCACCAACCGTCTAGGAAGAGAAGGGTCGGAGGTCCGATCGACCGTCCTGATGCGTGATCGCGTTAGGAGACAAAACCGAGATCCAGATCTCACCCCACGGCAGGTTATAGCTATTATGTAGTTGGCCTTAGTGGTTAGGACCTATCTTTATGCTTTCTACAATACTTAGTGTGAATATGAGCAGGATTAGGTTGAATTATTGGGTTTGTATAGCAATCGTAATGTCATTCAGATTCAGTATTCATCATTTGGTATCAGAGCCAGGTTCGACCATATATAGGATTCTTAATTCTATATTTAAAGGAGACCTAGCTTCTGAAAAGCCACAAAACTCTAACACACACAAAAAAAATCAGCGCCGGCAGCAAGAAGAAAAAGGCGGAGGAATTTTATTTTATTTTTCTTTCTTTCTCTCATCTCACCTTAGCTATGGAAGGATTGGAATTCTTTGGTATGGAGATTCGAAATGAGAAGGAGGACCGGAGGAGCAACCATGGGTGGACAGGGAGCAGCGGACAAGCCACTGCCCCAGCAGCTGGCAGCTGCCTCTTAGCGGCGCCGCACAGCGGTCCCATGCGGGGACCACCAGCCCGTAACCCCAGCAGAGGGGAGGAGCAGAGGAGCTCGACGCCACCACCAGGACGAACTGGGCGGCAGGGGCGGGGCCCTCGGGTATGGACTGCAGCGACAGCAAGGTAAAGGAAGGGAGAGTGAGGCTAGGGTTTTGGATTCTTCTTGGCCCAAGGATATGTGGACGGCCCAACTCACAAACCCTAACTCAAGGACTATGGAATCTTTTATGACCCAATCTGATCCGAGTGAATTTAGTGGACTGTTGCTTGATGTTAATGATTCTGCAGGATTTCAATTTTGTGAATTCTTTCATGACCATGACCAGACGAGACATCCGATTGTGATCTTTGCAGACAGTGGGGTTACCCATAACTATATCAGTGAGCTATTTATTTTAGAGGATGGATCACCGGGAGAGCAGGTAGCCGAGCAAAAATCCATCATGACGGCTCTTGGCACTATAGAGATGAGCAGATACCGATATGACAATGTTCCGATCACTATTCAGGAGAGGACCTTTGCACTATCAGTTTATGCTTTGCCATACATGGGGCTGAAAGACGATATAGTGCTAGGATTTCCATGGTTCTCATCACAAAGTCCGATGCAAGTCGACGCAAGATCCCGGGGTTTAGGACCGGCGCCCATGACGAGGTTTTTGGAGAGTGTTGACTTCGACAGGAATCATCTTTACGTCAACTGGGTGGAGAGCAAGATACGAGAGATAGCATAGTGTCAATTGGACTGCATCACGCAAGCACACAATCTACGGAATCAGGACTCAATCAAGGCAACTGCAGCAGGACACTGACAACTTCTGCAATTTGACGACGTTATAGGCCAAGGGATGGTACGAGCAGTTGTTGACACGGGGGCCAGTTTGAATTTCATATCACAAGCCGTGGCTAGACGATTGGGGTTAGGAAAAGGTGAAACGGGAAGGAAGAGGCGCGCCATCGCGGCCTGTGTCATGGGGATCGACCATGACAAGGTATACCGGGGCTTAATTTATACTATTCAGCACATTCAGTTTACTTTGGATGTAGTGCACGTATTACCGGGTCTGGACGTCGAGCTAGTACTATGCATGCCATGGGTAGCAGGAATAGGCAATACTCAGTTCCACTTCGAGCGACACTACATGAACATATTTTGTCGAGGGCGGACATTACAGCTGAGAGGAGTTGGGTACTTGGGAGACCGCAGGTGTCACTACGCACCAATTCGTGTGCCTCGGTATGGCAACCGAGACAAGAACGACGAAGGGCCAAGTGGCGCAGGCAAGGAAGATGGGGGAGTCGGATGGATCAATGAACCGGCAAGTGAGACTCTAGGGTCGAAGGCCAGTTCAGAGGAGGAGACGGATCCGGAAGAGGACCCGAGTTGGTCACCAGAGGGCGACGCGGCTTGGGAAGCTAAAGGAAAGAGAATTGTTTCGGAAGAGACGGCTTCAGACGAGTCTTTGGTAGCTCCGTGCAAGCGTAAGATCAGGTACATTCGGGACATCGACTCGGTGAATCTGCGAGGACCAAAGCTTGTGGCTCGTTATGGAATGGCGCGTAAGGGATCATACTTCAGACGACCGGTGGTCTACATGGAGGAGGTTTCTAATCGTTCGTTCAACCGGGTTTCTACTGCAAGCTTCAAGCATGAAAGTGTTTACTCGAACGAGGCATCAATCTCAGCACCGGAGGCGCCATAAATGGCCAAGGAGGAACCCGAGGAGGATATTCGCGAGCTCGACCCGGAGGAACGGGCATTGCTGTTTCAAGGGAAGTGAATCTTGAGGACAAGATTCGTTTCGAGGGGGCGGTGATGATGAGAACCGAGTTCGCCATCTTCATTTATCTTTATTTATTTGATTTGTTATTTATTTTTGGTTTAGTTTCTAAAATTAGGGGAGAATATTCTCGAAAATATTCTCTTGGGCTTAGCCCGTTTTTCTACTAGACTAGGCCTTTTACATTTCTTGCACTTTAAGTTTCCGCACCTATAAATACTTGTAAGACTTTCATTATTCAATATAGTTGAGTTTTACAGTAAGTCTTTAGCTGTGTGTGAGCACACTTAGACAATGATATCGCACGTGCCGTGTAGTAGGCGTCCATATACCGTCGGAGGAACCGGGGAGGTAGTTCCACCAACCGTCTAGGAAGAGAAGGGCCGGAGGTCCGATCGACCGTCCTGATGCGTGATCGCGTTAGGAGGCAAAACCGAGATCTAGATCTCAACCCACGCCAGGTTATAGCTATTATGTAGTTGGCCTTAGTGGTTAGGACCTATCTTTATACTTTCTACAATACTTAGTGTGAATATGAGCAGGATTAGGTTGAATTATTGGGTTTGTTTAGCATTCCTAATGCTATTCAGATTTAGTATTCATCACATGTATTACACAGCAGAAACCAGAAGATCGAGTAAGTTAAAAGTCCTAACTAAGGGAGGGTTTACCAATGTTCTTATATGCTGATTTCAGGGTCATTTAGGCTATTAGGCTCCTTCAATACGACTGAGAGTGATGAATACATGGATAACCCTCAACCCGTCACCAACGATCGAGGCCCAAGAAGAAGTGCGCAATGACTCAAACCGAACCCTAATTCGACTACAGAGAGGCCGGCGGCTAGGGTTAGAGCTATTAGGGTTTTTCTTTTGTTTACCGTCTTTTGATGCTTCTAGAATAAGTCTTTTAGCGGGTTTAGCCCGATTTAGCCCATTTACTTTTCTTACTCTTTAAGTTTTGCACCAGTATAAATACTTGTAAGACTCTTCATTATTTTCATTGCAAATTGAATACACTTGTGTTGAAACACAAATCTGCGGCTTTCTAGCATTAATATACGTGTGCGGCTACGGGAGATAAGCATCATTATACCGTGTTACCGGGGAGGTAGTAACAGAAGGCCAATATCCGTAGGATATTCACCTTCGCCTAGTCTGTGATCAGGTTAGGATTCCGATTTCTTTACGTTTACGCTCTCTTTCGTTCTAGCTAGATTCGGGATCCATCATCTTGTATCAGAGCCTAGTTCCGAATTCCTAAACCTTAAACACAATTCCGCTACTAAAACTCTGAAACCTCGCCAAAATTATATTCGGTAACGCCCAAAACCCTAACCACCACCGCCGCCACCATCCAAAACCCTATACCACCACCAAAATCAGTCATACACATTCATCCTTTCGCCCAAAGGATCGAAGACGGCACATCTGTTCTGTCCGAATCAAAGTTTCTTTTCTACTTGGAATTCCTGCGTAGATCTGGTAGCACTGCGCAGTCATAACAAAACAAAGTTTCCCTTCAATCCAACCGTTGGATCGCCACCAAATGTTGAAAGCAGCTACCCAACACACTGATCTAAAATCTGGACGGTGGAGATCGAAAACAACAATCGTTTTCATGACTAAAATAGGAGCGGCGCATAGCAGTTGTTTTGTAGGTCAAATTCTTGATCTATAGAATGACGTTTCCAAACAAAGGCAATCGGAGATCTTTCCCTGAGCAGCCGAAGGATGTGCATTCCACCATGAAGGAAGCTACGCATATCTGTAACGAACTCATGGCTATGATCGAGCGGCAAGGAGTGCACCAAGGGAAGGAAATCAAGCAACACCCATCTAGGGTTTTGATTGAACGACAGTCTGAGACAGATAGACAAGGCGGCGAAATCCATACAAAGACGTCACCAAACTCGATCCCCCAAGGCAGCACAACAAATCTCCTACCAAGGAGCTACGAAGAGATGAGCCATCGAATCATTTGAGAGCACATGATTTATCAAAAGGTATGCTTCTAGAAACTCCCAAGTCCTTTGGCAAACTTCCATATAAGATGTTCGACGATGCACTTGCATATTTCAAAGTCAACAAGGTTAAGCATAGAGATCAAGTCAAATCAGCCTTACGCTACATGAGAAGGGGAGAAAAAGATTGGTGGCAGAAGTACTACCATGATGAGTTCCCGCTTACTCATTGGTCAAGAATGGAGGATGTGATACTTCAAGGGTTCGACAAACCTCAATTGAGGAAACTAGATGTCAAGCTTCCATGCAAGAAGGATAACCGCCAAGAATCAAGGTGCAAGGGAAGTCACACTTCAACTCGAACCGAAAAGGAGCATACCAAGAAGTATAATGCACGCCCGGTGGAGGAAGAATCGATGCAACTGACACATAAGGTGGAGTCTCTAGTTGATGACGATGGCGAGGAAGCATGGCAATATGAGCAAGCAACTGATGAATCTCCTTCTGACTCAGATAAATCTTCAAACTTTGATCTTGATAAGTATTATAAAAAATATAGAAGGTTTTGTGAAGTCGATGGTGTGCAAGAGATAAATGAGATCAATCAGCCTTGTGATCATATCGAGTCTAAAGTTTGTCGCCCTCGTTAAGGTATTCTTACTGGAGAGACTCATGAAGGTGTTCTTACTGACGATGCACTTGCATATTTCAAAGTCAACAAGGTTAAGCATCGAGATCAAGTTAAATCATCCTTACGCTACATGAGAAGGGGAGCAAAAGATTGATGGCAGAAGTACTACCATGATGAGTTCCCGCTTACTCATTGGTCGAGAATGGAGGATGTTATACTTCAAGGGTTCGACAAACCTCAACTGAGGAAACTAGATGTCAAGCTTCCATGCAAGAAGGATAACCGCCAAGAATCAAGGTGCAAGGGAAGTCACACTTCAACTCGAACCGAAAAGGAGCATACCAGGAAGTATAATGCACGCCCGGTGGAGGAAGAATCGATGCAACTGACACATAAGGTGGAGTCTCTAGTTGATGACGATGGCGAGGAAGCATGGCAATATGAGCAAGCAACTGATGAATCTCCTTCTGACTCAGATAAATCTTCAAACTTTGATCTTGATAAGTATTATAAAA
>JAQRGC011870958.1:0-12305 GCA_028659135.1 Plantago lanceolata
TAGTTTCCAAGTATCTTAGTAGAAGATAGTTGTGGGACTATTTGTTATAGTCGGATGATTTTTTGTTCACAGAAAGACGTCCGGCGTCAGATAGTGAAGAAAAAAGTTTCGGGGATGTGTCCTGGTCCCTAGTGATTTTTCTCATCTGATATCTCTCTCTCTCCCCCCGCTTTTTTATGAATTGAAAGCGGCGGTTCATTCAGTTCATACAAAAGGGATTAGAAAGGAGAAGATTGATAAAAGTGACGTGGGTCCGACCCTCCACGGGTCCGCTTGCATTAGGGCAAGTGTTTGTGGTGTTTTGGCTTTATGTGTCCGTGAGGGACATGTCCGGCCCAGCGTGAGTAGAAACATGCTCGGTTGAAGCCAATTGTCTTGATTTGATAGGTGAACAGTGTTCGACATTATATCCGGTTGACACGTGGGTTCATTTTCGTAAGGGGTTCCGGTTTTTGTGGTGAAATTCGGTTTATGTGCGGGTAGGATAGTATTTTCTGGTGAATAGTGTATCACGAACGTTGATGAGTGACACGTGTCGTCCGACAGTTATTAGATGAAGTGGCGACGTTTCGTATTCCGAGGATACCCCCCTATAAATAGGGTTGAAGCTGCCTCATTATTCACTTTTAGCCAATCGATTCTAGAGAGAGAAATATTGAGAGCTCGAGCGTCCGAAGCAGCAAGTAAATTCCGCCAGAGAGATTCAAGCGCGCCGGATCTTCAACAACTACTTCCCTTTTCATCCAAGTAAGTGCATCGGACCCTTACTTTTTTCTTTGTGAAATTTTTACAAGTGTATGCTTCGAACCTTTAGGCAGTACTAGTTGCCCAGGTCTCTTCTTTTCTTTCTAAGATCTTGCCTCTTTCTGAACGTAGATCTAGGGTTTCTCTTAAGAAAACACCTAAATGGATCTCGGGCATCCAACTCCTTCTAACTCGTACGTTTCTTATCGTAGGATGTCCGAGAGTAATTTCGACGAGACTATCAACCAAGCTCCCCTCGAGAAGAGGAAGACTGTCGTTCTGGTAGATGATTCCGAATCAGAGACTGAGTCGGACAATGCTCTGATGGCTCACAAGCTGAGACAGGTGAATCCGGATCTGAAACGGGGGAATCCGGATCCAAGACTGACGGAGAATCCGGGGAGTCGGAGGAGTCGGAAGGTTCCATCCAAGTGAAAAAGAGGGTCCGACATCCCACAGTTAGGCGTGGTACAGAAAAGACCACTCGAAATATTACCACCGAATTCGGACACCCCACGGTGGAGCGGACTCCAGTGAATTTAGACGAAGGCGCGGACGATACCAGTGTACCCATTCCGGACGTCTCAATTCTTGAGGCCGGAGTGGAGGAGAGAGTGGAAAGTAGACCGGTCAAGAGACGGCTCTTGACTGAGTAAGAGGAGCTTCCGGAAGAAGCTACTGGGACTAGCAGTAGACAGGTTGACGTGCCGGAGAGCAGCACCCGGGGTACCAAGAGAAGAGCTCCTCGCAGAACAGGCAAACTGTCCACCAATGAGAGGAAAAGGCCAAGGGCTGCATCCGTCGTACACTGCCCGGACCCTAATGGGGACACCAACTGAGATGACTTCGTTCCGACTCCGATCTGTGAGTTGGACGAAGATGACTTGAAGGAAATTCGCCGGAGATGGGAGATTCCGGCGGATATCGAGATGCTTTTGCCAACGGAAAAACAATCCATGTACAATGCTCCAGAAGGCTACATAGTGGTCCGAGAGGAGAACATGCATCAGGGGTGGAGGCTGCCGATTGCCCCGGCTTTATCAAATAATTTGTATGGCTTGGGACTTAGTCCGATGCAAGTATTGCCGAGTTCGCTCGGGTACTTGATTTGTTTTGGAGTGCTATGCAAGAGGGAAGGGATAGAATGCAACTTGAAAAATTTCCAACTGTTGCATTTAGTGAGCACCAGTCCGCAGAATAAGCAGTTCTACACTTTCAACGCTCGACCGAAATATGCTTTTCCTTAAGAGGTTCATCCAGAGAAAGATCCCCAAGTACTCTCTGGACAAGGATGATATTCCGATATGGATGTCGGATATGCACATAGACACAGTTCCGAAGCCCCAAAAATATTTCTTCACCATGTTGATATACCAACCGCTCCCTTATTTGGCGGGCTAAGGTCCGAAGTGTTACTATGGGGAGAAGAAGGACTTTGGTAGGTCGATAGGACGGACCATACAATAACACAATCTCGTGCATGTATTTATATTATATTGCTTCCGCCTTGTGTTTCTGTTGATGTGTCAGTTTCTAACACTTGTATTTTTTCTTGTTTGCAAATTACTGGTTCGACTACGGCATGTCTTCTTGGTTGTCCGGAAAGCGATCCGTCTCGGACAAGCAGGCAGCTCAGATTGCCTCCGGTGTCCGGGAGAAAGAAATCAATGTTCAGGCGAACATCCCCATGGACGACCCTTAGAACATGGCGATGTTCAAAGATATACAGGCCCAACGGGCAAAGGATTGCGAGCCGCCACTAGAGCTTCCGGTCCCTACCAAGGGCATGGAGGATACTAAAGGGAAGAGGTCCGGGAAGTCCTCTAAGCATCGCTCCAAAAGATCCCGAAAGTCCAGCAAGTCCGGGAAGGACGATACGGACCAGATAAAAGATGATGACTCTCTGTTGAACTTGACAGAGGAGGATGTGGATGAGACCATCAAGGTGGACCCTACGCCTGAGAAGCAGGTTGGAAGTAGTAGGAAGAGGAAGGCTGCTGCGGACGTTGAATCTCCTACCAGGCGAGCTCATCTGAAGAAGTTGGAGGCTAGGGACGCCGCGGTTGAGAAGTTGAAGAGTTCCAAGAGGGCAGAGCGGACGAAGAGGCTTGCACATTTGTCCGAACATGTACAATTTTTTCATAAAATATTTTTCTAAGTGTCCAAATCGGACCTTCCTGTTGTGGCTATCATTCGGAACTAATTCCTTGTTTTCTTTCTGTCAGCTTTTTATAGTGACCCGAGCTATGGAAGAGCTCGATGATGAAGAGGTCGATGAGTCCGAGGAGTTGGTCAAGCTCCGTGCGGCGTATATCAAGGTTCAGAATGAGCTGGCGGAGCTCAAAACTACATCGAAGGGGTATGAGGAACTATGGAAGGAGGCGGAGGCCAAGGTCAAAGGCCTGGAGGCAGAGTCGTAGAAGACAAAGGCGGACATGCACCGGATAAGGTTCGAAAGGACCTACTACAAGGGACTCAGCGAGTCGGTGCTGGAGAATGTCCTGGCGATGAGGGAGTTCCTTCTGAATAAGCTGCAGAACGTCCGTATGGAGTCTGCCATAGCTTACAAGGAATCGACCGCCTTCTTTGTCGGATAGCAGAAGGAGATGGACGATACGTGGGCAGCTGGCTTTGCATCCGCCATTGGTCAGTACAAGTTGCAGGGATGGATTCCGGAGGGAGTCAACTTGGAGACCCTGGGTCTAAGCTCGTCCAAAGATGCTGAAGGAAAATATATTCCGGTCCCTGATGTGGCGGACGACTTATTCCTGTCCGACGAGTTCATTCAACTTGTTGACAAGGATCTTGAGGACAAGGTGACTCACAACGGTTTGTTTCTTCCTCCTTGGGTGTCTGATGTTCTGAAGAGAATCTGCTTTACTCCCTTCGACTCGTTTGATGATTTCCACAAGAAGTGGTTCGCCCTCCCAGGTCTGGTAGTTGGTATGGAGGACGTTAAAGGTTTTTATGACCAGATCCGGGAGAAGGCCATGGCGTATGATAAGGCCCGGATGGAACAGAGGAAGAAGGATCAAGCTTCCAGAAGCACTGCTGGCGAATCAACTCTGCCTACGTACACCACTCCAGTTGAATGAGGTCCGGGGTATGCCCCGATGATTTATGTATCTATCTTCCGGAACATCTTTCTTTTGTTGTATTTGTATCTTTTAACCATTCAGACAAATTTCCTTTTTTTTGCTATTCGGATGCTATATATTATGTACTTTTATGATCATCGATTCTGAATATTTACATAAGTGTTTCATTATTCGGACATGCATGTTTTATTGGTACGTTACATGCTTAATTTCCACATTGTTGTATATGAAAATTTCACAAGTGTTAGGATCGGACATACATGTCGCAATGACTGTCTACACTTATGAGTAAGTATTCAGGCCGGACCTCTATATTTTAAATAAGTAAAAAAATTCCAACATAGTTAATTCGGACAGGTTGTCACAAATTAGTTTCAGTGTAATTTTTTTTATCTCAAGTGTTCCAGTCGGATCATGAGGTCCTAACAGGTAAGTACCTTGATCGGACCAAGATGGTCGGATCTTATTTGAGTGATGATGTAGTCGTCCTTCTCCCAAAAAAAAATTCAACTAAAAGATTGTGAAAATTGAAGAGTATTGGATGTAATCATAACAATCAAAAGTAGGAAAATAGTTGTATTGATTCATAACTATGGGGCAAGGTTGCCAAATTCATCGGACATATCATCTGAAGTGGCCAACAGTCGGCGGACGATTAGATAGATAGGTGTCCGGACTCTAAACAAAAGGTGAAACAAAACAAGTTTCTTCGGACAGACAAGTCAGTGGCCAAGAGATGGGACTGCATAAGTGTCTTCCCGGAACCTAACTTCTTCAAAACTTTCTTCCAAAACACGAGACATGGTGCGGGGATGAGACTTCTTCAGACATGGTACCTTTAAAGATTTTGTCCGTTCCATATGCACCGGACAGTGGTACCATCTTCTTCCTCCAGATCATAACTGCCATTGACATGTACTCCAACCACCTTGTACGGACCTTCCCATTTTCCTTCGAGCTTGCCTAGGTGGCCCAAGATGTCCGCTCTTCGTCAAACTAAGTCCCCAACTTGTATCTCTTTGGTGCGGACAGTCTTGTTATATGCTCTGGCGGAAATGGACTGGTACCTATGGATGTTGGCCAAGGCAGTGCTTCTCTTGGTCTCGAGCGAGTCCAAATCATATATCCTAGCTTCATGGTTATCCGCGGGTTGGTACCCTTGGATCCGAAGCGTCTCAATGGCAGTTTCAGCTGGAATCACAACCTCCGATGCATACACAAGGCTGAACGGAGTCTCTTGAGTGGCGGTTCTAGAAGTGGTCCGATAGGCCCACAGGACACCATCTAAGTCATCCACCCATCCGCCTGAGGCTTCTGATAGTCTGGTCTCGATCTGTTTGATGATGGTCCGGTTGGTGACCTCAGTTTGTCCGTTTGCCTGGGGGTATCCGACAGATGTGAACCTTTGTTCAATCTTGAGGATTTTGCACCAAGCCTTCATCTTTTTCCCTGAGAATTGTGAGCCATTGTCGGACACTAGAACTCATGGCACGCCAAATCTACAGACGATGTTCTTCCAAATGAACTTCCGGACAATGGTTTCATCGATCTTGGACACTGCTTCCGCCTCAACCCACTTGGTGAAATATTCCACTGGTACAATAATGAACTTCTTCTGATTCTTTCCTCTTGGTAAAGGTCCGACGATATCAATGCCCCATTTATCAAAAGGACATGTGATGTTCGAAGGACGCATCGGAACCATAGGCTGGTGTGTGGCGTTCGCATACTTCTGACAGTCTAAGCAACGTCGGACGTACCATGTACAGTCTTTGTCCACATTTGGCCAATAGTAACCCAATCTCATGACTTTCATGGCTAGTGCCCGTGCTCCGGAGTGGTTACCGCACTCTCCGTCATGCAATTCTTCCAAGACTGTCCGAGCTTCTTGTGGATCCAGACAACGCTGCTCAATTCCTCTGTAGGACCTTCTGTAGAGATCATTTCCTAGAAGGAAATATCTCAGAGACCTTTGCTGTACGCGCCGAGCTCCATCCTTATCGTCCGACAGGACCCCTTCACTAAGGTATTTTGCTATGACATTCCTCCATCCCGGTTCGAAGGTGATAGCCAAGATCTCCGGAGTGTCAACAGTGATGGACGGGACCCCTAGACTCATGAGGATAACATTTCTAGTATCAATAGCTCCTGACGCGGAAGCATATCGGGCCAAGGCGTCCGCCAGGTCGTTATTATCCCTAGCAAATTTTGTGAGACTGAACTTCTCAAAATTCTTGATCTCTTTCTTCAACATGGCAAAGTAATTTGTCATGGATTCATTCTTGGCTTGGTATACTCCGGATAAATGGGATTCCACGAGTTGGGAGTTGGTGAATGCTTGTAGCTTCTTGACCTCAAGTGATTTAGCCATCCTGAGTCCGATGAGTAGAGCCTCATATTCCGCCTCGTTGTTTGTGACTTTGAAATCTAGGGTTATGGCATACTCCAGTTCTGCTCTGGATGGGCTCTTGAGGAAGACTCCAATTCCTCCGGACCTTCCTGTTGATGATCCGTCCACTGTGAGTGTCCACAAGTCTCCATGATCCATCAGTGGTTTTTGCTTCGGTGCTTTGCTAATTTTTGACCTTTTAGCAATGGGCTCGTCAGGTTCTTGTTCGTCCGGAGAATCAACGTCAGTTAGACCGAACTTGTTCGTGGACTTTGATGGATCGGACACTTCACATACAACATGGTCCGCATCAATCATGTGGATATCATTCATGCCGGAAGTCAATGAGAGAATATCCGGATCTTGGTTGTGATAATGAGGTGGTTTCTCTGCATCTTTTTTATCCGGGTAGCCAGCTAGAAAATCAGCTATTACTTGAGCTTTTTTGGCAGTCGGAGCTTGGTATTCAATCTCGTGTTCACTGAGTTCGATTGCCCATTTGGCCAAGCGTCCGGACTGTTCCGGCTTACCCAACACTTGCTTCAAAGGCTCACTTGTTAGCACAATGATCTTGTGCGATTTGAAGTAAGGCTTCAACTTTCTTGCGGTATGCACTAGTGCATAGGTGAATTTTTCAATTTCCAAATATCTTGTCTCTGCACTGGACAATGCCTTGCACAGATAATAGATAGGCTTGTGCTCGCTATCCTGAATACGCACCAGGACTGAGCTGATTGCATCGTCCGATTGGGCCAAATAGAGGTAGAGTGGCTCGGACTCTATTGGCTTTGATAGGAGCGGCGGGCTAGTAAGGTAGTTCTTCAGGTTTTCGAAGGCTTGCCTGCATTCTTCGGTCCATTCAAACTGGATGTTCTTCCAGAGCACTTTGAGGAAAGGAAGGTTCTTTTCTACGGATCTGGAGATGAACCGGCTAAGTGATATGATCTTTCCGACTAGTTGTTGTACTTCCGTTAAGCAGGTCGGATGGGGAAGATATTGAATGGCCTTGATCTTCTCTGGGTTGGCTTCAATCCCTCTTTCGGTCACCATGTAACCTAGAAACTTTCCTACTTTCACCCCGAAGGGGCATTTGGCCGGATTGAGTTTCATCCCATACTTCCGGAGAATGGGAAAGCACTTGTTGAGGTGGGCAATGTGCTCTTCTTCCTTTTTGCTTTTGACAAGCATGTCATCTACGTAGACCTCCATTGTTTTTCTGATTTCCTCAGCGAACATCTTGTTTACTAACCTTTGGTAGGTAGCTCCGGCATTCTTCAATCCGAAGGGCATGACCACAAAGCAATAGACTGCTCCGGCAGCAAAGAATGTTGTCCGCTCGATATCCTCTTTGGCCATCCGGATCTGATAAAATCCCTGGTAAGCGTCCATGAAACTGAGTAGAGCGCATTCGGCAGTGGAGTCTACTAGTTGATCGATCCTTGGCAATGGATAGGGATCCTTTGGACAGTATTTGTTCAATCTTGTAAAATCATTGCGCATCCTCCACTTGCCTCCTGGATTTTGGACTAAGACAACATTGCAAATCCAGTGTGAGTACCGGACTTCTCGGATGTGTCCGGCGTTAAGAAGTCTGTCGACTTCTGCTTTGATGATGGCATCCTCTACATCTCCGAAGTCCTTCTTCTTCTAGTGAATGTGTGTGATCTTTGGATCCATATTGAGCCGGTGGACCGCAACTCGCGGATCTATTCCGGTGAGATCGTCCGTCTTCCAGGCGAAGACATCTGCATTTGCTTCAAGGCAAGCAATCAAGTTGATCTCTACCTCGGACTTCATTTCTGTCCCGATTCGGACCTTCTTCTCCGGATCTATCGAATCAATTTGGATTTCCTTGATTGCTTCTTTTGGTTCAAGTTTGCTTTCTAAGACAAACTTCTTCTTTTGAGATGGAGCTGTAGTGATTGGCGGAATTACCTTGAAATCTTCCAGCTCCATGACTCTGCTCGTTCCAAGTGATTTAGGCACCTCGGAAGGTGGGGGCTTTTGAGCATAGTTCCGAATCATGAATACTCCTCCGTGAGGCAACACTTGGGGTCCGTCCCTAGAGCTTTCGAGGGGCAGTGCTGGGGCGGACATCCTTCTTGTGGACATAGTGTAACACTTCCATGCTTTGACAATGTTTCCAACTTCTTGTCCGACTCCATGTATGGTAGGAAACTTTATCCTGTTGTGGAAGGTGGATGGAATGGCCCTGAACTGTCGGATGCCTGGCCTTCCGAACAGTATATTGTAGTCGAACGGAGTGTCCACTACTAAGAAAGTGATGTTGTGTGTTGCTCTGACCGTAGCTTTTCCTATGGAGACAGGTAGGACAATACATCCTAGGGGCTTTATCTCATTTCCTCCGAACCCAGTGAGGTTGCTAACAACACTCTGTATGGATGAGGTGGGTATTCTCATCCGGCCCAGTGTGTTCGACGAGATGATATTGGCGGAGCTCCATCCATCGATTAGGACACGGTTAACGGTGAAGCCACTCACAGTCAATGAAATAACTAGTGGAACGTCCGGAGGCATGGTATCTCCTCCTCCCGCTGTTTTCTGAGGGACTTCACTTTCATCAAAGGTTATAACGTTGGTCCCGGGTGGAATTTCCGGGACATAGGCAACGTTGAACACTTGTAGGTCCATGGCAGTCCGCTCACGAGCGTTTCGGCTATCGCCTCCTGCTATGTAATGAATCACTCCTCTCTGAGCCATGTTGTCATGATATCCGCCCTGATGTGGCGGAGGGGGAGGTACTTGGACATGATCGTTGTTCCCATCATTCCTAGCTTGCTCGGTTCGTTCATGTCGGGAGGCATCACAAACGTTGACCGCATACCCATCCAAAAGCTTGTTCCGGGCGTAGTGTTCCACTTCGTTCTGAAGGAAAGAACACTTCTCAGTGGTATGGCCTCTCCCCTTGTGGAACTCGCAGTACTCATTGGATGTTCCGGTTTTCTTGGTGTTGGGCATCGGACGTGGCCAACGGATGTCATATCCTCTATTTGAAAGGTAGGCAAGGATCTCAGATCGTGGACGGGTGAGGGGAGTGTACTCACTGTATCTGTCCGGAAGGGGACGTCCGTCTTCTCTGTCTCGCCTACCTTGGCCTTGGAACTTGTTCTTTTTCTTCTTCTCAAAAGCCTTTTTTTCAACTTCCTCTTGGTCCGGTTTGTCAGTTGGATCGGTATCCATAGGATCTGCTTGATCGATCGGAGCCTTTCCCTTCCCTTTGCCTTTGTCATCATGCTTCCGGATAGGGAGGTTTTTCTGGAAATCTTCCGATAGACAATTTTCTCACAAATATCTTCTAGCCTGTGCTCGGTTGTGATCTTCTCTTCAGACAACAAGTTTCTGAGGCGCCAGTTCGTGGTGTTATCATATAGCTGGGACACCCGGACCGCTACTGAATGTTTCTCGACCTCATCTACTTCAGCGGAGAATCGAATAAGGAAGTCCCGGACGTCCTCATTTTTCTGCTGGACTATGGATCCTAAGTAGCTAACCGGACGCTTTCTCTTGACCGATCACTCGAACCTTTTGAGAAATACTTCCACCAGTTGGGAGTATGACTTGATGGAGCCTTCCTCAAGAGAGGACCACCAAGTTAGAGCTTCCGCTTAAGTGTGGACGGAAAGATTTTTGCAAGCATATTCTCATTGTGCCCATGACCTTCCATCCGGGTCTCATATAGTGTGAGATGGGAACGAGGGTCATTTTTCGGGTTGTACTGCTCTAAGACTGGGATGGTGAGCCCATGCACAATCTTCTCATTTCTTATTTCTTCGGAAAAAGGATTGTTGTGACGTCCGGTGGGTGCTGCTCTTGCCTCCAAGGTTGCCTTCATCTGAGCAATGGTTGCTTCAAGAGCCAACTGTCTAGCCTCGAATCCATCCGGAATAGCACGTCCTTGGTTCCCTTGGGAAGGAGGCTGGTTTTCAGCGGTCCGTTCCCTAGAGCGAACATGTATCGGATCTCGTGCATTTCCGGCTGGATTGCCTTGGTTACTCAACCTTCGATTAATGATATTTCTCAAGTCCGGTTGGACTGCCGGGTTTCCAATTCTGTCTTGTATCGTTCTCCTGGAATGTGTAGCGGAACGAGCCGGACTTGGTTCTCTCTCAGTCCTGCGGCTGTTAACAACTTGTGTGGTCGGAGCCTGCTGCGGATTTCTATTTTGAGATGTGTGAACACTTGTGACTCGGACGTTGTTGATTGGTTGGGCTTGAGCTTGCTGTGCCGGACCCTGGAATTGCGGACTTTGAGTTGCTTGTGCAATGTGGGTAGGCTGTATCTTGTGCAATGTGGGTAGGTTGTATCTGAGATGTGTTCTTAACGCTCCATTCTGGTGGAAGAAGTTTTAACATGCTGCGAAGTACTGGTCAGGAACACCTAAAGTGGCCATGGGGTTCTTCACTTGTCCTTTAGGGTAGACGAACTGCTCGACTGGCAAGGGCTGGGCAACCTGTCCGGTGTGTAGGACCATCTGTTGATTGCATGCCGGATTGGCACCTTGATGTTGTTGTTTTGTTATGTCCATCTCCATATGTTCGATAGCTTGCGCTCCTACCGTGGCCCCATTAAGTCGCATGTTTCTGTCTACGGACGAGTCAGTGGCGGACTGTCCGTCGTGAGATGCTGACCGCTCAACATTTAAATTTCTATAGTTCCCTCTGCCTCTCCGGGTGGGTGGTCTTCCTCGGGCCCGGGTGACAGGAGGTGTCCAAGCAGAACTCGCCTCGGCTGGTGGCCTTCTAGGGGCCATCGGACGGGTGGTAAAGTAGGGAAGTGGTTGGCTTTTTGCAAAGATTCCCACAGACGGCGCCAAAATGTTGAGGGTAAAAGTAGTTTTCTAGTGTAATCCGATGTAATTCTTCTCACGTCTCTCTTTGGTCAGCACGTCACGTCCGGTAGGCACCTGACTAGGCTCGAATATGTAGACACTTGAAACTTTGAACAATGGGAGGGGGGTTAGGTGAGGTCCGGTCTGCCTTAGTCAGACCGGATATGGCACTCAAGGTCCTTTAGGATTGAAGGTCCTAAAGGGTATAAGAAGTAAAGTGTATAGTGCTAGATTGGGCAACACTTAATGCTTACCTTAAATTCATGGATTTGATAGCCTTTTATAGTGTGACCATTGTACCTTCATGAAGCTATGAGATCGTGCCAAGTGTGCGCCTCTCGTAAGGCCACCTATGTACGAAGGTACAAGCTCATAGGTTAATGGGCTTGGGCTTGGGCTTAATTCCAATCAGACCTAGTGAGGGAAATTGGGACTTTTCCCATAGCTCAGTGTAGTTACTAGGATGGTCTGTCCGTCATAGGTTCGACAGAGCATAGCCATGTTCGACGTACAGACCATTCCTCAGTATATCTAGGGCGATAGGGATAGAATCCGTTCCACAGGTGCACAGTTCGGTCCTTTGACCCTATATGGATGTGAGGCTTGGTACATAGTTTAGTAAACCTGCTCTGCTATGGAGGGCGGACGTCAAGGAGATACATCGGACCATATATACGTCGGCCGGACATACGTCCTATGCCTATATATGGTGGATTCTCCTTATAGTCCCAAAGTACCTTAGCACGGTTAGCTGACATTCGTCTCCTAGGTCTCATGTGTGAGGCCGGACGCACTGGTTTGGTGCTTGGGAATGCAATACTTAAGTGCTTATACCTTAGTTCGCCTTAGGACGTGCCATTGTAACGCACTTAACGGATTGGACATGATTTTACACCATCACTAACTAGTAACCTATTTTTTTTTTGAATCGGCAAATATTACAACTACTTCTACGTTACTACTATACAATATCCTAAACCGCATTATATCTTCACATCCAAACCGCCTTATGTCTCCGCCGGGGATCGAACCCTGCACCTCTCCTTCACCAACTCAACTCCCTTCCATCAGACTACCTTATGACTCCCTCTAACTAGTAACCTATGATCTTACCGATATGTAATATTATCTTAATTGTAAAGGTTATTATCTTAATTTAAAATTTTATGATCTAACTACTATTACCTATGATCTTCGTTGAAAACCCTATGATCTTATCATCTTA
>JAQRGC011871604.1:0-16181 GCA_028659135.1 Plantago lanceolata
ATTCATAAATAGACACAACTGGTGAAGAAGAAAGTTGAGTTACGGTGGAAATAAGTAACGAATAGACACAATCGTTGAAAGACAGAAAGCCGAACCAATATAAAAAAAAATGGATGGACTAGTGTGAATGAAAAAAGTAAAAACTGCACCGAACAACTATAAAAGTGAGGCTTACTATATGAAGTAGAAAATATATTTGTGAGTTGTGACACACTCATATTTACATTTTACAACTTTACAACTTTACCAACTTAATATATATTTCTTTATTTATTATTTGTTTCTCTCTCCATTTATTTTATCGACTAAAAATGAAAGCGGAAGCTCGTAGAATAGATCTAAAAAATCTTTTTATCAAAAGAACATACTACTGTATTGATGAATTAATGGAGCAGGTCTTGGATTTATATGGTAAAACAAAATTTATTACTTCTTTGTTTTTTGATGGAAAAATTTATTACCTTTAAATCTCAATTAATATGTTCCATTGTTTTGGTTCTGATTTAAAAAATTTCTAATTGCTTTTGAGACTTGCTTTCCTAAAAATTAATCAGCTAAAACCTTCAAGTCATACTATGTGGGAATTTTTTTATATATGTTGACAATTTCATAATTCAAAAGATTTCTCTTTTTTTCCCTTCTTCTTTGATATGATTATAATGTAGTCAAATTAGAGTCAATATAGTAGTAGTGGTTAAATTTCTCACAAGTTGCCTACTTTTGTTCTTATCTTTTTTTTTTTCTTTATTAACAATTAAATTATCATTCATGCAAAAACAAGAATATGCTAGTAGTACTAGTACCACTACCAGTCCATATTATCATCAGCCCATAGACTATATTCTATAGTACAGGCAGCACCACAAAACCTAATAATAGAAAACTTTATTATTTTATCATTTTCAATCCCCACTAGAAACAAATTACCCCCAATTACATCAAAGATCCATTTTTTAACCCTAAAATAACAAAAATCCCATTTGAGTTACAAGGCAAACCATATCACAATTCATGAAATTATACTTTTGCAGTATGGAAGCAGATGTTCAAATCTTCTTCCAGCTGAAAAACCCCTTGTAACCAAAACCAGATTTAAAAACAAAAAGAAAAACAAAAGCCTTTCTCTTCTCTTTCAAGAAATTAATTTTGTTTTGCTGTGTGGGTAAAGGTGTAATATTTCCGGGCTTAGAGATATGTTGAATTTGTGGGTTTTTTTGTGCTTGATTTTCTTGTTAATGGGTTCTTCCGATGTTTCCGCTAATGTTGTTTTGATTGCTAAAAACATCACTCAGTCTTTCGACGACAGTGAAGCTAATTTTGGTAAGTCTCACTTTCTTATTATTATTGCTTTTTATTATTATTGTCTGTTTACCGAGATTATTTAGCATCTGGTGATTTTCATTTCATGGGTTTTGAACTATTCCAACAACTCAATTTTACCAGGTTTTATATTTTGATTTGTCATTTTTGGAATAGGGCTGGTGAGGTTGATTTTGATTATGGTCAGATTAGCTTATCTGTATGTCCATTTCTTCATCAGATTGTGATATCATCCTTGGTGTAAAAGGTCTGTTTTGTTTATAGCTAGAAGAAACTTTTTTATTTCTTGAGAATTTTCTCAAGTGTTTTTGTTATAATATATGCATATAAACTTGATCAGGATATTATGAATGAAGGAACTTTCTGTCGTTTTTGTTTCGGTTATCTCAAGAGGTTTCTTATGGAGTGAAAGGATAATGAAATTTCGTCTATGATGATACAATTGATATTGCCTCTTTTGTGAGATGTATAAAAAGTCATTGCTTAATATGAGAAATTACATGATTTTCGACGTTCTCGTAAGTATATAGTAGTATCTTGTGAGCCAGTGTGTTTCCTTTCTGTTAAGTTAATTGAAATGTTATTGGTCAATAGCTTATTTTCTGGTTGTTATCGGTCATGACACGTGTGTTTTTCGGTTGCAGCGCCATCGGTTAAAGGTTCTGGAATTTGTGGGACATTATACATTGCAGAGCCGTTGGATGCATGCTCTCCGCTGAAAAATAAGATTGTACGTAAAGCGAATGACACAAAGTTAATGTTTGTGTTGATGATCAGAGGGGAATGCAGTTTTGAGGACAAAGTCAGAAGAGCTCAAGCTGCAGGTTTCAATGCATCGATTGTTTACGACAATCAAGTTGGCGTATTAGTTGCAAGTAGGTCCTTCTTCCCTGCTAAGTTATTGCTTAACAGACCATATAATAGAGGTAAATTCTTATAATAGAATAATGTGTTGTTTGGTGACTTGGTTCTGATTCTCATTGATTGCTGCATGTCGATGTCCTCTAATCAGTGTTACCTGTTCAGAAAACTGTACGTGGATCTGAGCATTTGATACTAAGAAAATGGTTAAGAATTTAATTTGCAGGGCCAAATAGGTAGCTTTTTTTTCATGAATTGAATAAAGAATTTATCATTGGGATGAATGATGCACAATTTGTCGGCTTTCGGACGAACTTCATCTGGCTATGTAAAAGTCTGCAATTTGTCGGCTTTCAAATATGCTTTACAGCACGATTATTAGCATGTCGACCTTTTCTTTCTTAATAGTCTGTCAGTGTTTTCTTTGTTACGGGGTGGGTCTTATATCTTCGATCTCATTATTATTTGATATTAAAGTTGGCATGTATTCCCTCTATTTCTTTTAATAACTTTTCGACTTTCTAATTAGGAGTATTCTCTAAAAACTTACCAATCCTAAAATATCCCCTACTTATCAATTTGTTCATTCTCATACCTTATCAACCCTGGCAACCACTTGGTGCTTTATATCCCTTAAAAAACCAATCTTCTCTCACGTGTGAAGTTTGTAAAGAAACTGAAGGAGTGTGACTTTAAGGGTAAGATGCATAGCTAACAGCACGTGGAGGCTCGGCTGTATAAGGTTTCTTTTGAAACAAAATCTTCGCATAATATATCATCATTACCTTCCTGTTAAAGCAATGAACTGGAGCAGCGCAAAATTATCTCCGTGAAATTTAAGTTGTTCTTGATATGTTATACTCTTTTTTGTTATAAGTTCTTGTTTGTTGGCTGGTGCCCATACTTATTTTCAGCATTCTTGGTGTTTAAATGTTCAAACATGAAAAGTGGAACTTATTTTTTAAGTCTGTTATCGTGATATTTCTATGTTAGGTATATTATTCCTTTTCTTAATAAATCAACGATTTCAATGCATTTATGTATACAGTTTAAAGACAGGGGATATATGTACTAAGATTTTTTATTGTTGGCCTATGAAAATGCAGTGGCTGGAAGTTCTGCTGGTATAAAGACACCCGCGGTGTTTGTTTCCAAAGAATCTGGGGAAATATTGGCAAAATATGCGGGTGCTACTGATGCGGAGCTTTGGATAGTTCCGGGTTTTGAATTTTCAGCATGGTCCATAATGGCGATCTCTTTCATATCCTTGCTTGCTATGTCAGCTGTCTTAGCTACCTGTTTCTTTGTACGAAGGCATCGAATTAGAAGAGAACAGCCTAGAGGCACTCAACGTGTACGTGAATTTCATGGGATGAGTGGTCGTTTGGTGCAAGCCATGCCTAGCCTAGTCTTCACTGCTGTTCTGGAAGATAATACTACTTCTACAACATGTGCAATATGTCTCGAGGACTATAATATGGGAGACAAGTTAAGAGTTCTGCCTTGCCGCCACAGTAAGTAATCTCTTATTCATGGATAGTATCACGTAATTTAATAGGTTTATTTACGCCAATCATCTGTTTATCATGCAAAATGTGAGCTTCTCGAGCCTCGCATGACACATCAATAAACGCACGTGCATGCTATAGTTCAGTATGCCAGGAAAAAAAGTAACCTGTAATTTATAAGACGGTCTTTGCTGAACTTTAGAATGATTGAATGGTTATATATTTTAGGCCAGATACTTCACTTACACCATCTGCTTGAATAAAAAGCACCTATTTCGGATTGGATCTTCGTGACTTCCCAGATACTGTCTTCATGGATAGGAGTTAGCAAATACTTCATGTGGTATTGTTGTAATTTACCCTCAATAAACTGATTTCACATTTAATTTTTGCAGAATTTCATGCCCTTTGCGTCGATGCATGGCTAACATCATGGAGAACTTTCTGTCCCGTCTGCAAGCGCGACGCTAGAACCAGCAACGGAGAACCACCAGCATCCGAATCGACTCCTTTACTGTCATCAGCTTCCCTATCTGCTTCTGCTCTATCCTCCTTCAGATCATCAATAGCTTCATCATCGGCCATACAAATCGATTCCCAGCCCTCAGGCTCACAACCGCAGTCCATCTCAAGCATGCCTTATTACCTCCACCACTCTCTGCATTCCCGGTCGTCTCACCTTAGTGCGAGTCGGAGCTCTGCAGACCTCAGGAACATGTCATCCCAAAGATCAAACAGTGCGTATTTAGTGTCCCCTCACTCGTTGGGTTACCCTTCGTTGTCAGCTCTCAATTCAAGATACATGTCTCCTTACATTCCCAGTCCAGGGGTTGGCTCATCTAGTTATCTCGGATCTTCAAGCCGCCAGGCTAACCCACTACATTATAGTGGGTCTGCTGCTAGCTTCTCACCTTTTGCTTCCGCTCAATCACTTCCGGAATGCTAGCATAAAGCCCTTGCTCTGTTGGCCAGAGTTTGCAGAAACTGAAAGGATAGTTTGATATTCGACTCTTGGCTCTGAAGTTGACTGCTATATCTGTACATTGTAGCGTAATGCTTGTAGTACAATAGTACAATGATGAATGATGTGAGTTTGCGTTTTCTATGCGATTCTGATGCTTTATACTGACAGATCTGTGTAATTCGTTCTGGTGTATTGGTTCTTTCTTCTATACTTCTACTCCCTCCGTCCCATAAATTTTTACCCACTAGGATTAAGCCGAAGTTTAAGAAGAGGCATTAAAATAAGAAAGTAAGTGAAAAAGTTAGTAGGATATGTTATTTTTTAATTGGAAAGTAGTTATTAAAGTGAAGTGGTAAGGTTGTAATATTGTTGTGAAAAATAATGTTGTTTATGTGTGGAGTAGTTTCCATTTTTAATAATGGATAAAGTTTTGTGGGACATCTATAAATTGGGTAAAGTTTTGTGAGACGGAGGAGTATCTTTTTGGCAATTTTGTACGTTCTGGCAATAGTAACGAGAAGCTTTAGAGAGAATAATATAGTTGGTACTATTATTTCGTTTTTCGTCTAAGTATTTCGGGGACATTTAGATTCTCCATTGTCATTGGTTTTACCGGTCCTTTATGAAATTGTAGCGTGAATCTGAGAATCCAAGCCGAGCTCTATATTAAAGAAAAACTGTTACATAATCGATTTTCTCCACTTTAAACACAATCAGTTTTCAACAACAAAATGTAATTAATGGAGAAGAAATGTTTTCTGTATTCTCTTCAATGGACGAGTACTTGTTCATTTCCTCACAGCAAGCACTCAATATCAATTTCCACCAAGGAACATGGATCTGGAATGTCGAAGTTATTCAACACCTGAAATCAAGCAAGAACACACATTGAATAAAACCACATAGTCATCATTTGTTTTCACCGTTATTACGAGTTGCGAGTACATCTCCCTAATGTTTGGAAATTTAGCAGCAGTCATTTACCTCTGGATGCACAATTCCAAAAGTGCCAATTTGCGACCCTTTGTAAATGATGCTGGCTTGTCTACCAGCCAGAAACTCAGGCTCCTGCATAAGCGAAAATACAAAATAAAATAAAGTAAGCATGTCGTCTGTAGAAACACCAATACACTCTGATCTAACAGAGAAAATGAAAAATAAAATGTATACCTTTGAAAGTTGAATATAGTAGCCAGTTTTATCTCCAGGTGACACGAAAGGGGTCCCCATGACTTCCATAATTCTATCCACAAGACCATGTATGAGCTGAAAAAAAACAACAATACAGTAATTAGTTGAAACACAGTATTAGCTTCCGAATTCAATAATCAATGGAAAAACATGTCTGCCTGAAGATTTCTGAGGTTTGATGGCCGCACATTAAAAAAGAACCTCACACAGCCTTGTGGTCAGATAGGATTTATTTAAACGACTGGTTTACTAGCATAACCATAGACTAATGTTTGCAAGTAGATACCTCGAATCCAGAAGTGGCTCCACAATATAAAGCTGCAAGATGGCGACGGTTTACAGCACCTACGTCTTTATTCTCATCCAAGAGTACCACATCACCCACTTCAAAAATCTAAATCAGCAGGAAAAGATTTGATGAGAAACATACTGAATGACAGATTTAAGGAACATAACAGGTAACTTACATATGCAAACAAGAAGATGAAGTAATATTACCTTGATTGGTTTCGGGTGGTCTTTATTATGTCCGATGGTCTTTAATATACCTGGCATAAGACTGGTGCGTACAACCTGCAAAAAGCAGGAACATAATAAATTAGAGCTGCTGGACAAAATGCTGTAAAATGATAGATGGCAAAACTATACCGCTCGACATGCTACTCAGATTAAATAACGAAACTTAAGTACTGACTTGTCCAAGGGACCATTTCATGCAAAGTTAACACATACAAACCGAGAAATAACCAACCATAACACCTGGACAGGGCCTGCTGGCTGTGATATAGCATGAATACAACTTGCTTAACTGATGTATTATGTTATCCCATAAATTCTAACCATGCGTACTTAACAATGATGCCCAATCAGCTATCAGTGTCACCAAAGTTGCAATCTAAAAGGCTTCATCCACGAAAACACCACCTCAGGCAATTTCATTTAACACCTGACAGTAAATATAGAATTGCTTCTATTTCTACAGCACATACAACAGATAACAACACAGAACTAACAGCCTAAAGAAAGTAAAACAAATGAAGGATAAGACATACATTAATTAGTTTAAAATCAGAAAACACTACAGCCGTGATGTGAGATCAACAGATAAAAAAATGACAAATAACACAAACCTCAAAATCAGCAGTACGAGGATTTCCATTAATTGCTGCAGTTGACTTGTCATCTTTGCGGTTAAGCATGGTAAAGTTTTCTTTATATGAGCACAATATCCATGTTAATACCTCCGTATAACCAACCATTGCAATCTATGAGCAAATAAAAAAAGAATGTCAAAAGAGATGCACTCTAACTAAATGTCGGTAATTACATCAAGAGGAAGATTGTAATCTAATTTTGCCATGACATGATAATTATAAGTGGCGTGCTGCATGCAAACCCTGTAAAAATCACAAATGAGAGGATTGTAAACAATTGCCCTACACTAGATTTCGATATGTAAGAGAAAAAAAGTAAGTTCAATGCAAAAACAAGGAAGCCCAGGAGTACATGGTTCACCAGTTCAGCCTACACCCATGAAAGAAGTGCCGACTCTCTGTATTCATTGTAATTTCCTTGAAGGTTTACACTAGGAGCAGTGGGATTCACATTAGAAAATAGTAGTACATGGACAAAACCACTCCAAAACAAAGTGTAAATGTATCCATTTATAGATCCAATCCCAGGAATTGCCCATGATCTATAGTAACTGTTTAGAACATTTTAGGAACTAGCATACAATACTAAATTAGAAAGGATCCTCAATGAGAGAGCTAAACTTTATCATCTTTCGGTATAAAATACAAAATTCAGAAATCAACTTGAGGCTAAACAGAATATTGAATCTTTCCTACCTCTGATCGGATGAGTTCACTGAACTGATTCAACGTCTGTGGCTTCAGAGATGGAATTTTTATCTTCGGAATTTCATTGTAACCATAAGCGATTGCGACATCCTTGAAGATAGAATCATAAGAAAATAAAATTTTATCAGCACTATTGTGAGGATCAATGCTATTTGCAGAGACAGATCAAATCCAATACCTCAGCCACATCACAAGGATGGAGAATGTCACTTCTTGTTGGAGGAACGGCTATAGTGAATTTGGTTTCGTTCTCTTCTAGTACAGTGCCTTCCACTTGTAGTTGCATTTTATTCAATAAGCCAGCCACCTGAAATTTGGTGGTTATGTATCTATAGAGAAAACAGGAACATGTGTATCTTTCACAACTGTTTCTTCTAAAACATGAAGAAAAAAAAATTCAAGTCTAGGATGTCCTCATCAGTCCTTGAAGTCATTAACTATCAAAGAGGGGACATGGGTAAATCAACATCAAAGGCCAAAAAGCAATCACTAATCGATGAAGTGCATGCATAGTCGTAGAGCATCAATGAGAAAAAAGAAGAGTGCAAGTGATACCTTGTCAGCTGGGAGAGACACTCCAATTATGCGGGTAATATAAGACAGTGGCACAACCATCTGGTAGAATGACAGGTCGGGGCATATGTATGATTTTCCATCCGGGTAAATCACTTCAACTGGCTCAACCTCAAACTTCTTTTCACAATAAACTGAAAACATTGTTACCTGCACAGCAAGGTATAATGATTTTTCAAACATAAGCATGGAAGAGAAAGACCAAGTAGAAAACTAGTCCACAAAGGATCTAACTATCTAATACCATTGTGTTAAGAACAATATTGGCTTTTGTCAAGTCTGTGGCTGTGCATTCGATGAAGACATTTTTGGTCTTCAAAGAAATGGCTGAATGTGCACCGTTGATAATTGGAGGAAGAGACAAAACGGTTCTGCAGAAAGAGGCACCGGTTTTTATCATAACACAGAAACAAAAAATACAGAATAATTCTTGTTTGGTATTTAATTTATCACAACAAAACCAAAACCATATATAGATCAAAATGACAGGTTCACAGAAAGGGCACGGGAGAAACAGGTGAAATATTAAGTTTGGAGTTCGTTGTCACTTTTTGAAAAGTTGGAGTATTACCTGTTATGATCATATATCACTGGGAAAACTGGGGAATTCTCAATTATATGCAAGAATTTCTTCAGTTTTAGATCTGACTGCATAATGATGTATTAATATATCATTAGAAACTAGAGAGTGCCAATTCATCCAATGAGCTAGAAGTGACATGTAAAAATTAAACAGTGCCTCAATAACAATTACTCACCTTGTAAAATTCCATAAGTTCATCAGCTCTGAAGTTATTTGCCTGCACAGAGTGATGCAAGATTAGACCACAAAACACAGGTTAAGATAAAAGAAGACAGATCAGCACAAATATTTAGGCAAAAGAGAAAATTCTTAGCACAACAACATGGAGTATGAAGAACACGAATGTCATGGTTAAAGTACTTGGGTCTATTTTTTCCAAAGTTATTGTATTGCATTTACTGGGATAACCTGCCAAAGGTTATAAGCATTTATGCGGTGGATATAGTCACTTATTTTAGCAACAGCAAAGACAAATTGCTTTCACTATACTGAGATTATGGTGACGAAGAGAGCCATGAAATAACAACTAACCACTATGATAATTTGAAATTAAAATTTTCTTAAAAGAAAAGCTTGAAGAAATGGCACCATGCAAATCTAAAATGAAACTGAATTAAAGATATTACCTGCTTCAGGGGCACAAAGTTTATTTCTGGGGGTGGCAACGCCTGAAACATTCAAGAATAGTGTTACAATAAGATACTTCAAAACACAAATACTTTAGTTTTATAAGGAACGGCAACAGAAGCACAAGGCAAAGAATCTCCATCTCGGACATGTATGTTATGTTTTCATGCATGGATTTTAAAATCTGGATATGAAAGCTGTACTGTGCATGTCTCTCGTAGCTAGCATTAAAACCTAATGAAGGAAAAGTACAAGATTTTTCAACAATCAAGTCCAATGATTTGACCACCCAAGTATCTTACACGAATATAAAACATGTTCAACTTCATGTTGTAACTTCTATATTCCATAATGCACAGCTATAGCACTCAAAAATGTTGAAGAAACAAACATGTATAACAGAATACCTCGTAGGTGAAAGGGCCCTCTATTGTATCCAAGTCATGTGTACCAATAGCGACCAAGGTTCTTTTCCTACAGTTACATCATGGAAATAAAAGTTAAGAATAGTTGCAAAGCAGAGCCAGGTGTTTCAGAAGACAAAAATTATTGCACACAGGCCGCTGATTTAACAGCATCAAGCTGAAAGAAATGTCATTCTAATTCCATTCCAGGAAGTTGTTATTGTAAGTTAGACTATATTTCTTTCAGCGTTGCTATGAAGCATATGGAGTAATTTCAATTGGAAACTCAGAATCTCAGATAGGATGCATGCATAAGATTTGGGAGGGGCCTTTTTATTCATAGAGACCCTCAAAATTTAGCTGCAGCATCTTTGGTATAGTAATTAAAAAATTAAAAAGTTAAAAGAAAAAAATGCAGATGTTGCTCTCAGATATTTCGGTTCGGAATGTTAAACTGTTCAAATTATCAAATGAAGAGAGAAAAAATATATAATTACTAAGATAGAAAAAAGATAGTGAAGAAGCAAAGTTATTCCAATCAGGGAATGATGACACTAACCGGCAGATATTCTGATGTAGTCGGTCTTGAAGATCAATAAAGCTATTATATCGGGTTTCATCAAATGTAACACCTCTTAAGACAGCACATACAACATATGGACGAATCTTCGATGTCTGCAAAAAAATAAAACATGAGACAGACCTAAAATAAGCATGTAGTATTGAAATGATGAAGTTGGTTCTGGAAAATGCATACCTCTGGTTTTACATGCATTTTAAGCATAGAATCTTTAGGTATACCAGCCACGTTATAGGTAGGTACGGGATCAAGCCCATTAAATATGCGCAGCGACTGGGCCAGCCCCTCAAGACAAAGCAAATCATATCTGCCACAACATATTAAATATAAGAAAATGAAATCATGCATGGAACTCTCAGAAACACATTTAACCTCAATATTGCACATAAACTCTACTTCGGCAACTGAGATACAGAGAACTTCCACATGCTACTTAGAGAACCCAAGGGAGACGCACAAACACACACGCACACAAAAGGTAAGAGAATACTAAGTACCTATTAGCTGGAACGTCAATCTTGTATATCACCTCCTCATCCTCCGATGGTTTTTCGTCTTCCAAATGCTTCTCCTTTCTTATTATTGCCTTTTCGGTTGTCTGTGTTGAAATAATTAAAGTCACCAATAATATAAGTCTGCATAAAATGAAATTAAACATACAAGTATAATATATAAATAGCAAACTGTATATCATGAACATGTTTACATATTTTGCACACTTGTTTTGTAAGCATATCACACATCACAATTTCAATGTGGAGTAGATACGCAACCTAGCCCAGACACGGCATCAGGCCTGTATCTTCATTTAAATACTTCAACTATTAGCCTAAAAAGAAGTGTCCTATTGCCATATACATGTTTAAGTTCGAGTGTCAAACACAGGTATGCAAAAGGGAATTGAACTATCGAAGAGTCCGGTAACACAGTAGATAAGTATAATTATAACGAATGGAGCATAAATTAGTCATGTTTCAGGTCAGCACATTTGCCTCGATCATAATTAACTTGCCCCCAATTATTTCGAAAAGTATCTGAGAACAAAGTTTTATAAAATACTGCCTCCATCTTGAAATGAATATATGTACGGTCTTGGTACGCAATCAACATTACTTCTAATACTTAAGAACACAGATCAATTTGCTTAAAAGAACTGAAAACTTTAGGTTCAGCTATAAGGATAAGCTCAATGTCTAGAATCAGACGGGTGTAAAGTGATAAATTCATACCACATCGTCGAGCTCAATCCCGAATTTGAAGCACAAGTCGTCGAACTCCTCTTGAGCTGCAATTCATTCATCCATTCACCAAAGTGAAGTTAGAGAGCAGGAAAAAAGAAAAAAAGAAAAAACGGAAACGAATAGAATCATAATACGGAGAGAGAGTAGGTAGGTGTATTGCTTACTGTAGGTTTGTCCAAGGGCTTCGAAGAGGAGATCTCGGCCAACGCTGACGGTGGGCATGGTGGCGGCGATGGAGATTGGTTTGGTTTCTCTACGTGCAATATCAGTCGTTTGACAGTTCTTTCTGCAATTAGTACAAGGCTTGGGTTGGGCCTCACACTATATGTATTGGGCTTTTTTGGTATGTCCGGTCCAGTTATAGAACTTCAATAGTTTACATTTGAGGGATACAATTTTTTTTCTTAGCCACGTTGGAAATCAACCTCCGCTAACCCAAGAAGATATTATCGTTCTTTTAACCGATTGAGTCACCCATGCGGGTAGAACTTTAGTTTTAAATAAATGTCTAGAGAATTGGAAAATCATCCGAAGAGAAGTTTGATGACAAAAGGCAGTTGGGCTTGCATTCAAAGAAAACTAAATCATAACAAAGAATCTCATAGCAAAGTGAGTAGCAGAAAAACAATGATACTGGGTGTTCCTGAGAAGCGTTCCTTCCCGGAGTTGCATCAAACATCGTAGATACTATCGATCCCAAACTCCCAATCCATCCGTGAGGCCAGCGTGGTTTGATAACAAATAGAGTTCCTCTCTCCGTACCGTTTGCCTCCTGAATAAATCAGCAATTCATATCACCCTTATCAAAGTTGTACCATACCAGCATGCATTGCTGCCAAACTAACATTTCTTTCTCCTTGGGGACTACAGATACCAAGAGCAGTATAACCAATACTAGTACTAGTGAAGCTGAGGTTGAATTCATATCTCTGCATCCAATTGTCATTAGATAGATCAGCAATCCAACTTGCATAATATCATTGTTGGCATGAGTCACAAGTCCAAGAGCTCCACCAAAATTTACCAGTTGATCACTTCTATTACAAAATCGCATGAAACTTCTTCAAATACATACAAATGCAATGTTTAACATGAAAGTGAATAGTGTTTAACATTTGTATGTTGATCATGCTGCCTGTCTCGGTGCTGCAAAACGTGTCATATTTATGAATAGCTGCTATTGACCGGATCAAATCTCTCACAAACACACCAATTTCAAGTTGTTTGTGAACTCTGAAGAAGAATACTTCGAAGAAGATATTATAACTGATCTGAAAAAGATATTCTACTAACTGTTATGCTCAGCGGCAGCAAATGGATAGGCTTCCTGCAAACAACAGCCAACCATAAGTTATTTCCCAAATTAACAACCTAATTAGCAGAAGAAGAATTACCTGGCATGTGAAATCAGATTGATTTAATATAATGACAATTGTAAAATCAACTTTGGACACCTTTTCTTTTTGCTAGCAACTTAGAATCAGTACAACTGCACATCCAGAAATGGAGTAGGATTTAGGCATTACATCACATTGGTACAGACGGGCGAGGTTGCTTCCATTAAATGAGAACAGTCACAGATCATGCATGCATAGCATGTGTGTAAATTCAGCTATTGCTCAAACCGACTTGTGCAAGAACTGAATCCTGAAAGGGGATCTCTCTGGTAGTATGATGAGTATCTTTAAGATACGTCTCTAAATTCTAAAACATGTATTTTCACTAGGTCTAAGCTAACAAGGATATTTCTCCATCTTGATGTTTCAGGTTAAAGATTCTTTCAGGTACATGAGTTAATATCTTCATATCTTCACCGCCCATGTGAAGGTTAAGGTTGTCGAGTGTTGCTTGAATTTCCTCCATCTCTACGTTCAAAGGTCTTCCAGCTGAGAATGTGCACACCTTCTTATTCACCTCGATCCAACTTTGTCCAGCAATTTTCTTCAGCCCCTTAGTTCTAGCTGAGAGCCTCACACTTGCACAATCATTCCACTTCCCATTTTCTGCATATAAATTAGACAGCAATATGTAGCTACCTGCCGCCTCGGAGCTGAGACTGAATATCTGATGAGCAGTCTCATCTGCAATATCTGTATTCTTGTGCATTCTACAAGAATTCAGCAGGGCACTCCAAACAATTGTATTTGGTTCCATTGGCATGCTTTTCACAATGCTACTTGCTTCCTGCAGAAGACCAGCACGCCCAAGAAGGTCAACCATGCAAGCATAGTGTTCCAATCGGGGCTCAACTTGAAATTCTTTCGTCATCTGAGAAAACAACTCACGCCCTTGAGCAACAAGACCTGTGATAGAGAAATGAACACGTAGGAGAAAATAACGTCAAAATGGGACCAACAAACAGCTGAATTTTCTGCAATTATTATAATCTGAGAACCTAGAAACTCTCAAAAGTCTCGATTGGACTAGAATGTTAATATGCTCTTTTACCCTGTTATTACTAAAAAAGATATGATATGGTTCCCAATAGAATTTAAAGATAATGGTACGGGTAATGCAATAACCTGCGTGACCACAAGCAGAAAGAACAGCAACAAAAGTAACTTCGTCTGGCTTTACTCCTAAATCTACAAGCTGATGGAAAATTTGTAGAGCACTGTCCCCAAATCCATGCATCCCGTACCCAGTGATCATACTATTCCATGATAATATATCCTTATCTACCATTCTTTCAAATACCGAGTGTCCTATCATAAGGCTACCACACTTCATGTACATGTTAATTAAACCATTTGTCACCAATACACTACTATCCCTCAAACTTCTGATGGCATGGGCATGGACTTCTCTGCCAAGAGACAATGCAGATAAATCTGCACAAACTGATAGCACACTAGCTACAGTTACATCATTGGCAAGAACTGGAGCAAACAGCATCTTACGGAACAGATCCAGAGTCTCATAGTGCCGCCTCACTGAAGCAAATCCATTAATGAGAGCAGTCCAACTAACCACATTAGGCCTTATCATTAAACCCTCTTCTAATTGATTCATTCGCAGAAACATAGAATACGCCTCATCACACAATCCTGACTGAGCATAGGCTGATATCATGGCGTTCCAGCTCAATAGACTCTTTGGTTTCATTCTTGAGAATAGATATTCAGACTTTTCTATAGCACAGTTTCTACCATACATGCTTATAAGTGTGTTATTCACAAATACATACTGTTCAAATCCAGCTTTAATTGCATGACTATGCAAAACTTCGCCTTTATATTTCATGTTCTGCTCACTACTAGTGCAGACTGACATGACAACAGCAATGGATTCAGCATTAGCAGCAACACCCCTTTCCCTCATCGAAATATACATCTCCCACGCCTTTTCACTACGCCCACACCTTGCAAAACTAGAAATCAGAGAAGTCCAAGTCACAGAATTCGGCTCCCACCCCTCATTCTCCATCCTACATAACATCCCAAATGCACCCTCACAGTCCAAATTCTTCGCAAAACCAGCCATCATAACATTCCAAGAAATCAGACTCCTAAAATTCATTCCGTCAAACACCCGAGACGCAGCTTCCATCAAACCAATCTCCCCATACATCCCCAATACCTCATTTCCCACGTGAACATTATTCAAAAAACCCAATCCTACAACATGACAATGAACAAGCCTACACAATCTAGCATCACCCATTTTCGCACACGCCCGTATAATCAAGGGAAAACCAAACCCATCTGGATGTACATTCAGCTCACGCATCCTCCTATACAAATCCAGAACAGTTCTATACCTAGAAAGCGAAACATTAGCACGCAGTATCGAGTTCCAGAGCAATGAGTTAAGAAGACAGTCTTCAGGCGATTTATCAAACACCTTCTGTGCATCATCTAAACAGTGGAGTTTTGAGTAAGCTGAAACAAGTCTGGCCGAAAGGAAAGCCGAAAATGACGAAGATGTAAGTATGATGTGGGCGTGGATTTGTTTAACGGGTTGTTCAAGATTGAAATGCTTGTCATTGGTGATGCATTGTTGAAGGAGAACGTTGTAGAATTCGACCAGGTTGCTGCTTGAGTGTGAATGAACTGTATGGAAATATTGGATTTTTGAGAAATGGGATTGGTAAGCATATCTTAGTCTTGCTAGGTTATGGAGAAGAAGATGGTTATGGAGATGAGGAAGAGAAATCATCAAGATTCAAAGAACCGGTAAGAGCTAAGTGAGCGCCAAACTGCAACCTTTTATTTATTTTAAGTGAGCGAGCGCCAAACTGCAACCTTTTATATATAAACTAGAAATACGTCACAAGCTAATAAATAAAATGGACGGATTAAATTAAAATTAAATAGATTTAATTGAGATCACACATTTAATTATTATATATTCTATAATATTGTATAATAAATAATAAATAAAATGGGAAAAAATCACGTTAATAAGATTCGAACCCTAACCTTCTACATAAAGAATAAATAATAAGTGTGAAAATATTACGCTAAT